>RWGZ01001495.1:76044-89418 GCA_009725065.1 Utricularia reniformis
ACGGCCGGGGTAGTTTTTTGTCATTTCTTTTATAGAAATGTTTTCCACCTACAAAATTCGTATCTTTTTTATTCTTATTAACTTATTAAATTTCATTCAACCCCTATCGATAAAAGGATGTCTAAATTTTGTTATTGTTGATTTTTAGCAGTAATAACACTATGAGAATCAGTTTCCTTTTTCATTTTTGGGCTCCAGTAGAGACTTTGCTTTACCTCAGATATCATATATACATAAGTCCCATGTATTTATGGAGGATGAATTTTTGTCACCAACCATTCCTTCCGCTGCTATGAATCAATCTCCATTCATTTGGAATTTCAACCACTTATTCCATATAACATTCAACATGATGCATCTTCACAAGATTCTCCTCCTTTGGCAAAGTCTCCTGAAATTCCACGCAGGGGGACTAGGATCCATGGCCCACCAATGTATTTGAAGGATTATGATTGCTCCAGTGCAATTGTGAGCACTCCCTATGCTATCAGTAATTTCATAACAGATAGATATTTGAGCCCCACTTATAAGGCTTTCACGGCTTCCATTAATATTATCAAAGAACCATCCAATTTTTTAGAAGCTAACTCACAACCGATATGGCAGCAAGCTATGGCAGCAGAGCTTATGGCATTACAACAGAATCATACTTGGGAGATCACATCAGTACCTAACTCGCAATATACCGTTGGCTGTAAATGGATATATAAGGTGAAGGTTAAAGCTGATGGTTCTCTAGATCGTTGCAAAGCTCGGCATGTGGCTAGAGGCTTCAATCAAATTGAGGGGTTTGATTTTCATGAAACATTTAGTCCTGTTGTGAAACAACCCACGGTACGAATATTTTTTTCACTTGCCACTCAATCTAACTGGCATTTACACCAATTGGACATAAATAATGCATTTTTGAATGGTGATCTAGACGAAGAGGTCTTTATGCAGTTCCACAAGGCCTTGTTAGGAAATTAAACCCAGAATCAGACCGATAATTCGAGGAAACTCCGGTACCGGATAAAACCCAGGCTACCAATATATATTCACTATTGAATATACACAAGAGAATGCATACAATGGGAGAAGAGATAAATAGATATTGTGTTGGTGTATTGAAACAAAGGAGATTAGCACTCCTTTTATAAACCAAGGGAAAGGATAAACCTTCCCCAAATCACAACTAATCTACTACCAATCCATGGTTGGTATGGCCGGTGTTGACCACATGTTATCAAACATGTGAGCATTGACTTCATCTAACAATCTCCCACTTGAAGTCAATACTATCTTCCTCTAAACCTGCATTCGATCTTACTCTCAGGTAGCATTGCAACATCTTCTAATGCTGCCATCGAGGATGACCCTCGATCCAGACCTCTCGAGGGAGGAACTCTTTACATTCGTTTGTCCCTCGAGAGTTCACTTCTTGTGCTATTGGGTGAGTCCAGCTAGAGTTATGCACAACTCTAGCTTCGATGTGGTGACCACCTTGGTTAGCATGTCTGCTGGATTTTCCGTCCCTCGCACCTTTAATAACAAGAGTCTTTTCTTGTTTATCATATGTCGAATATAATGGTACTTCAACTCTATGTGCTTCGTTCGTGAGTGAAACACGGGGTTCTTAGCCAAACTGAGTCCACTTTGGCTATCACTATAGAGAGCTCCGTGTCCTTCATCCTTACCAATCTCCCTTAGGACGTTTTTGAGCCAAACCATCTCCCGTGTTGCTTCTGAGATTGCCACATACTCTGCTTCGGTGGTTGAGAGTGCTACGCATATTTGCAATCTAGACATCCAACTCACGGCAGTACCTCCCATCGTGAATATGTATCTAGAGGTACTCTTTCGAATATCAAGATCACCGCCAAGATCAGCATCAGTGTATCCTACGAGCTCAATATCTCCTTTCTTGAAGCACAACTTCATGTTCGATGTTCCTTTCAAGTATCGAATCAGTGACTTAACTGATTCCCAGTGCACCTTGCCCGGGTTTGACATGAACCTGCTTACAACACCCACAGCGTAAGCAATGTCTGGTATTGTGCACACCATTGCATACATCAAGCTCCCTACTGCAGAAGCGTAAGGGACTCGAGCCATGTGTTCGATCTCCTCAATCATCTCAGGTTGTTGTGCCTTTGAGAGTTTTATTTGTGCTCCCAAAGGTAAACTTCGAGTTTTCGCCTCTCCCACTTGAAATCGATCAACTACTTTCTCGATATACTTTTGTTGTGATAACGAGAGAACCCCATCTTTTCGATTTCTAGTGATTTGCATTCCAAGAATTTTCCTTGCGAGCCCTAAATCTTTCATCTCGAATGCCTCTGATAACTCTTCTTTCAAACGATTGATTGCTTTCATGCATGATCCAGCAATGAGCATGTCGTCTACATACAATAGCAACAATATATGTGTATCATGACTCCGCCTGATGTAGCAACATGTGTCCGTTTCACATCTCGTGAAACTATGATTCCCCATGAAATTCATCGAACTTCTTGTACCATTGTCTTGGAGCTTGTTTTAGACCATACAAGCTCTTTTTCAATTTGCAGACATAGTCATTCTTTCCTTGAACTTCAAACCCCTCTGGTTGTTTCATGTAAATCTCCTCCTCCAGATCATCATGGAGAAATGCCGTCTTTACATCCATTTGTTCATGGTGTAAATCCTCAGCTGCTACTATGCTGAGCACTACCCGGATTGTCGTCATCTTAATCACCGGAGAAAAAACCTCCGAATAATCGATACCTTTCTTTTGCAAGAACCATTTGACGACAAGTCTCGCCTTGTATCTCTTTGAACCATCAGCCTCTTCTTTGATTCGATAGACCCACTTGTTTAGTAACGTCTTCTTTCCTTCTGGAAGCTCTGACAAAACCCAAGTTTTGTTCTTCTCCAATGATTCATCTCATCATTCATTGCTTCCTCCCACTTGACCTGCTCTCCAGATTCGATAGCCTCACGAAAATCCTCTGTCTCTCCGGCATCAGTCAAAAGTGTATAATACATAGAAGGTGAGTAGAAACTTGGAACTCTTCGTACTCGAGTAGATCTTCTCAATTCTGGCGTCGATGGCTCTGACTGAGTTTCATCATGAGTCTCGACCTCCTCTTCAGATGATGTCTCGGGAAATTCTGCATCATGCTCTTCAACCTCAACCATAGGTTGTGATTTAGTTACCTCAAATTCTCTCACTTCATTGAGCTTTGATCCAAGCTTAATATGTTTGAATAATTGATCTTCATTGAATATAGCATCACCCGATCTAATTATTTTCTTTCATTCTATCCAAAAACGGTATCCGAAGTAGTTAGATACATAACCAATGAAGATTTCTCGTTGAGCCTTAGCTTCCAACTTGTCTCGTTTTTTAGGATCAACATGAATATACGAGACACATCCAAACACCTTCAAGTGAGAAAATGATACATTCTTCCCAGTCCACCGTTCTTCTGGCAATTCGAAGTCAATTGGGACCGACGGGCTTCGATTGATCAGATATGCCGCAGTGTTAATTGCATCTGCCCAGAAGGTCTTGGGCAAACCAGCATGAAGCCGCATAGCTCGTGCTCGCTTATTCAATGTGCGATTCATTCTTTCAGCAACACCATTTTGACGGGGCCTATTCGGAACTGTGCGTTCTAGCTTAATCCTGTGATTAGCGCAGAACATCTTGAATTCATTTCCATCATATTCTCTACCATTATCTGATTTGAGACACTTGAGTTTTATACCTGTCTCATTCCCAACCTCCGCCTTCCATTGCTTGAAGACGTCAAACACGTCCGATTTGTGTTTCAAGAAGTATACCCATACCTTCTTGGTTGCATCATCAATAAAGGTGACATAATATTTTGAGCCTCCTAAAGACTCAACAGGCGATTCTCCCCATACATCAGTATGAACGAGTTCAAGTTTTGATTTCTTTGGTTCTCTTCCGATCTTAGAGAACTTCACTTTGCGCTGCTTTCCGAGAACGCAGTCTTCACAAAATCCTACCTCCTTTGGGTTGAATTTAGGTAGTGATCCATTCTTCGACAATATAGTCATTCCCTTTTCACTCATATGCCCGAGTCTATTGTGCCATAATTTGGAGTGCTCAAGTTCACCAATCGCCTGATCTTCGACTACTCCGATGAATTTCTCCAAATATAATGTTCCCGATTTTATTCCACTTGCAATTACCATCGCCCCTTTCACAACTTTCCAATTTCCATCTCCAAATGTCGTTCGATAACCATTGTTATCCAATTGGCCGACCGAGATTAAGTTCTTTTGTAGCCCCGGAATATATCTCACATCTTCAAATATCCATTTGTATCCATTGGAAGATTTGATCAGAATGTCGTCTTGACCCATGATCTCCAAAGATTTCCCATCAGCAAGATATACTTCCCTTGTTTTCCAGCTACAAAAGATTTGAACAGCTCCCGATTCGAAGTTGAGTGGAATGATGCCCCTGAGTCAATTACCCATGATTCTAATGGACTCTCTACGCATAGTACTAGAGTGTCATAAGAATCTCCTTCTCTCGCAGCATTGATTGAAGGAAAATCCTGCTTCTTTGGGATTTTGCAATCTTTCTTCAAATGACCAATTTTTCCACAATTCTAGCATTCGCCTTTTCCACGGGTTTTTGATTTTCCCCGACTTTTGCTACTGGAACGTCCACGGCCACTATCACGGTATTTGTCACGACCACGACCTTTAGTCTTTTCTTCAGTGGTTAAGGCAGAGCCCGAAAATTCCCCTCGTTGCGCTTTTCTAACCTCCTCGTTGATGACTCGATCCCGAATTTCATGGAATTTTAATTCGTCCACTTGACTGCTAATCATATCAACAGTTGTCTCCCAGCTGTCCGGTAGCGACCCGAGCAGCACAACTGCTTGCATCTCATCATCGATTTTAAATCCAATCGATGAAAGTTGTTTCAGCAACCCGCTGAATTCATTCAGATGCTCTGTCACAGAACCGGCTTTCGTCATCTTCAAGGTAAAAAATCTTCGTGCTAAATGCACTTTGTTGGTCGATGAAGGTTTCTTATACATGTTTGCAAGAGCCTTCATTAAGCTGTGAGTGGTTTTCTCACCAGCTACGTTAAACGCCACATTTCGTGATAGTGATAACAACACCACAACCAAAGCTTTCCGATCCAATTTACTCCATTCTGGATCTTTGATTGCTTCTGGTTTGACATCGAATAAGGCATCTCCTAGATCCTTTTCATAGAGAATATTCTCTATTTGCATCCTCCAGTATGCATAATCTTTTCCATCGAAAAGCTTGATTTGAATCTTACCATCCGGCATGATTGCTAAACCACAATCACAAAATACACAACGATGTTTAAAGTATAACAATTATACCGATAAGCACATGAAAAAACTTTTCTAATGTGGAAGTTCAGCCTAGCTGCAACCACAGAGCATACTTAGTACAACCTTGCTCCGATACCAATTGTTAGGAAATTAAACCCATAATCAGACCGATAATTCGAGGAAACTTCGGTACCGGATAAAACCCCGGCTACCAATATATATTCACTATTGAATATACACAAGAGAATGCATACAATGGGAGAAGAGAGGAATAGATGTTGTGTTGGTGTGTTGATACAAAGGAGATTAGCACTTCTTTTATAGGTTAATGGAAAGGATAAACCTTCCCAAAATCACAACTAGTCTACTACCAACCCATAGTTGGTATGGCCGGTATTGACCACATGTTATCAAACATGTGATCATTGACTTCATCTAACAGTTGATCATTTAACTTTGGTTAATATTGCTCTTATTATTTTTCGGTTGTTTATCATTTATATTTTAGTTTAATATTGCTTTTATTCTTTTTTTGTATTTCCGAAATTTGTTTTTCTAAAATTTATTTCCTTTTGTTATATTTAATGTCAATGTTTTATAAGTTTGGTACAATATTGTATTTCATTATTTTTATTATGTTTATGGGATTTTTTATTTGAAATTATTATTTGTGTTACATTTAAATATCAATGTTTTAAAAATGATTACCATTTATGTCAATGTATGTTGTATCGATTTGTACTGTTTTTCGATATACCATCGGTATATCGGTGATATATTAGAATATTGATGTACCGAACAAGATCAATATTTTCCATATACCACCTATTACAAATGTTATATCGAGCGGTATAACATGGTTATGACCAACATGTTTATGTTAGTAAAGTTTTCGTATTGCATTTTATACTTTTTATTATTTGTTTATGTTGTTGACCATTTAATTTTTGGGTTAGTATTGATCTTATTATTTTTCAGTTGTTTATCATTTGTATTTTAATTTAATATTGCTTTTATTTTTTTTGTAATTTTTTTTTCTGAAATTTATTTCCTTTTTTTATTTAATGTCAATATTTTAAAAATATATACCATTTAAGTTTTGGTCTAATATTGTTTTTTATTTTTTATTTATGTTTTATTTCTTTGTATTATATTTAAATATCAATGTTTTAAAAATGATTACCATTTATGTCCATGTAAGTTTTATCCATTTGTACCGTTTTTTTGATATACCATCGGTATATCGGTGATATATCGGAATATTGGTTTATCGAGCAAGATCAATATTTTCCATATACCACCGATTACAACTGTTATATCGAGCGGTATAACATAGTTATGACTAACATGTTTATGTTAGTAAAGTTTTTGTATTGCATTTTATACTTTTTATTATTTTTTTATGTTGTTGACCATTTAATTTTTGGTTAGTATTGATCTTATTATTTTTATTATTTTTCAGTTGTTGATCATTTGTATTTTAATTTAATATTGCTTTTATTTTTTTTATTATTGTGTTTTGTTTTTTTGTAATTTTTTTTCTAAAATTTATTTCCTATTTTATATTTAATGTCATTTTAAGAAATATATACCACTTATACCATTTAAGTTTTGGTCTAATATTTTTTTTTATTTTTAATTTATGTTTTATTTCTTTGTATTATATTTAAATATCAATGTTTTAAAAATAATTACCATTTATGTCCATGTAAGTTGTATCCATTTGTATTGTTTTTCCGATATACCGTCGTTATATCGGAATATTGGTCTATCGAACAAGATCAATATTTTCCATATACCACCGATTACAATCGTTATATCGCGGTATAACATGGTTATGATTAACATGTGTATGTTAGTAAAATTTTCATATTGCATTTAACATTTTCAATTTTGTTCTGAAATTTATTTCTTTGTGTAATATTTAAATGTAAATGTTTTAAAAATGTGTACCACTTATGTCCATGTGGTATCGGTTCGTACGATTTGTGTTGGTCATAACCAATACCAATACATTTTCATATTCTTTTATACTTTTTATTAGTTTGTTGTTTTTATCATTTAAGCTTTGTTCTAACTTCTAATACAACTTTATAATTTTTTCTGTTGTTTATCATTTATTTTTTGGTTTATTATCATTTTTATTCTTTTATTGTTTTGTTTAAATTTTATTTAAAATTCATTCCGATTTGTTAAATTTAATATCAATTTTTTAAAAATATATACTATTTATACCATTTAAGCTTTGGTATAATATTGTTTTTGTATTATTTTGTTATTTTTTATATAAAATTTAATTTTTGTGTTGTATTTAAATATCAATATTTAAAAATGGGTACACACTTATGTCATATAAGTTTTGGTCTAGTATTGTTTTTATTCTTTACATTATTTTTGTATATCTGAAAAAAGAAATGGGTATCACAAATATCATTTAAGTTTTGGTATGATATTTTTTTATTATTTTTTCTATTTTTCGGAATGTTTTATTGAGTTTATTTCTTTGTGTTTTATTTAAATATTAATGTTAAAATGCATAATTTGTATGCAATTTAAGTTTGTTATAATATTGCTGTTATTCTTTGCTATTTATGAGATGTTTTATCGGAAATATATTTATTTGTGTTGTTATATTTAATTATCCATTTTTTAAAAATGGGTATCGCATATGCCATTTAAGTTTTGATTTAATATTGTTTCATGGAATGCTTCTTTATATTTATGGTTTGCTTTTATTGTTTTTTTTTCTGTTTTTCGGAATATTTTATCTTAAATGTATTTCCTTGTAATATACTTAAATAAAATGGATACCACCTATCATTTAAGTTTCATCGTATATTGTTTTAATTTTTATTTTCTTTTTAGAACGTTTTTTGTGTATTATTTAAATATGAATGTTTAAAAAATGGGCAACACTTTTGTTATTTAAGTTATGTTTAATATTGTTTTTATTCTTTTATTATAATTTTTCTATTTCATGAAAGATAAATGGGGTACCATTTATGTGATTTAACTTTTGGTCTAATATTGGGTTTATTATTTTTTTCTGTTTTTTCCGAAATGTTTTACCTGAAAATTATTCCAATGTGTTATATTTAAATATCAATATTTAAAATGGACACTACATGTCATTTAAGTTTTGTTATAATATCAACATTTTAAAAATAGATACCACCTATTTCATTTAATTTTTGTTTGTTTTATATTATTTTGTTCTATTTCCTTGAATTATTTATCTAAAATATATATTTGTGTTATATTTAAATAACAACCTTTTAAAATTAAGTACCATGTATGTCATTAAGTTTTGGTATATTGCTTTTATTACTTTTTTTGGTAGCTTTTATTTTCTTTTTAAATATCAATATTTCAATACGGGAAATCAGTATACCCAAGCCAAATTTTCATTTTTTATAGGTCGACACGGAAATCCGGTACTAGATGGTACCGATCGAAATACTAATGCGGTACAGATGATACCGATCGCCATATTGGTCGGTATACCAAAGGTATGAAAACATGGTGAATCACATTAACGTCAACTGCGAATTAAGTTTTAGAACTAATTAAATATATATTTTATAGTGTAATTAAAGTGATCATGTAATGTTCACTTTTCATTGCTACCAAATACACTCCGTTTTATGTCGATTTCATCGTTTCTTCCACATTTAAGCTATTTAGTACTAGTTAGTAATGGTTTGAATCTCACACTTTTGCGTTTGATTCGTTCTATCTCTTTTGCATACTAGTTAGTAAAGGTTCAAAGTTCGAATCTTACCATTTTTACGTAGGTTTTGTTCTATCTCCTTTGCGTACTAGTTAATAAAACTTAGAAGTTCGAATCTCACACTTTTGCGTATGTTTTCTATCTTTTTTGCATACTAGTTACTAAAGCTTCGAAGTTCGAATTATACACTTCACATATATTTTGCTCTATCTCTTTCGTAGACCATGTTGGTCCCTAAATTTTCAGTGATCGAACATGTTTACGTATACCACAGAGTTATAATATGCACTAAAAAGTCATGAAAAACTGCTTTTTTGTGTAGGTGAACAACTTGATCAACCACTTCAAATTTAGTTCAACTTCCATGATATAAAATCAAAGCTAACAAAGACCTTAATCCATTCATCAATGGCTGAACCTGAAGTCATCCATGGTGCAAAAGATTGCTACGATCACTCCGTCAAACTCCTTTTGGAACTCGGTTTTCCGGGAGGCATACTTCCCTTAACAAACCTCCAAGAGTGTGGATTGGTTCGTGAAACCGGGCTCGTTTGGATGAAGCAAAACTCGACATACGAGCACTTGTTTCATCGAACTAACACCGTTGTAAGGTACGATAAGGAAGTGACGGCGTACGTCGAGAAAGGGAAGATGAAGAAGATGAAAGGAGTTAAGAGTAAGCAGCTTTTTGTTTGGGTTCCAATTGTTGAAATGAGTGTTGAAGAAGATGGTTATATATACTTCAAGAGTAATTTCGGAATTGGGAAATCTTTTCATGCTTCTTCGTTCATTAGTGAAGAAGCAAACCCGTAGAGAATTCGTTTCGATTATCCTTTTTTGGATATCGTAGTATTTCGATTTCGGTATTTCTTATGATTTGTTTTGATCAGATCAACTATTAGACTGATATTTTTCAATGGATTTGTTTTTGGTAAATGACAATAGTGAACTTATAATAGTGTTTTGTACAATTATAATATTATAATTTATTAATGTAAGAATATTAAATATCTTTATAAATATAAAAGAATAACAATATTTAAATTTTCAAGATTTGAAGAAAACATATATCAATATGAAACTTCCTAGAAAGAAGATTGAAAATTCATTTGACGTTATTATCATTTTTATTAATTATTTTTAATATAATAAAATTAAAACTTTTCTAATGGGCCGACAATGCAAATGTAAAGTCATTGGGCCCAATAAAAAGTTCAAAATTAACTGAGAATATTCGTTTAAGATATGACTCTCAATTTGATTTTTGAATACCGTATTATCTATCCGTTTCCCCACTTTTCCGTTGCTTCTTCTCATTTCTCCCCGTCTTGAGTGCAATGATTCTATATCATCGACGCTGGATAATCCGTTTAGGTTTTAAGTGGTGATTCTATTTTGATTTTGTTGATTCCTTTGTGTTTATTGGTGGATCAGCGTGCGATTTGCGTTGATTTGTGATGTTTTTTATCTGGTAATTGACGTGTCTTCATAATCTCGCGTTTTCTGATAATCGTTCGTTTAATCGAACATGTTATCACTGTATTTCGTGGTTGAAATTAGTTCCGTGATTTTTGATTTCATCGTCTCAAGGTTTCTTAGGTTTTTTTAAAATATATGTCCCCTGTAGTTGCGGCTCTAATCGGCTGGATTAGCGTGCGATTAGTGTAGATTTCTAATGTCTTTGTATGGTTTCATATGCATCTTCCTAATCTCGCAATTTCTGATATTCTTTGTATTTTGTGGTTGAAATTAGGTTTTGTGAATTTGTATTGAGTTCTTCTGGAGATTTCTTAGATTGTTTTAGAAAGTATTTCCGATATAGTTACGGATCTATGCGGTTTGATCATTGTGTTTTTTATCTAGTCGTAAATGCATATTCTTCATCACTTGTTTTTTTATGTTCGTTTGATATATGATCGAAGACTTTATCATTGTATTTTGAAATTAGGATTTTGTGAAAAAATTTCCACTAGTATTTTTTAGTCTTCAATACTCATTCAGTCTTTGTTGTAAGCATGTCTTACTTGTATTGTATTGTTCTAGACTGTTTTTTATACCACATATACCATTTGTTTTGGTATAATATTGTTTTTTATTTTTTATTATTTTTATGGAATGTTTTATTTGTGTTATATTTAAATATCAATGTTTAAAAATGTGTACCACTTATTTTCCATGTAAGTTGTGTCGGATTGTACCGTTCGTATTGGTCGTAACTTGTGCCAATAGATTATTTGATATACCGTTGGTGTATCAGTGATATATCGGAAGTATCGGTGTATCGGTCACGAGCGATATTTACCGTATACCACCGCTTACAACTGATATTCACTGTATACCACCAATCACAATAGGTATTTATCGATCGATACCGATAATTATCGTTTTGATTGGTATATCGAGCGATATAACATCGACATGACTAACATGCTTATGTTATTTAAATTTTATTTAAATTTTTTTTATTCGTTTTATTTTTTTCTGTTACCATTTAAATATGGTTTAATATTGCTTTTATTATTTTTCTTTAAAACTTTATCTATAATTTATTCCCCTTTTATATTTAATATCAATGTTTTTAAAATATATGCCATTTCGGTCTAATTTATTGTTTTATTATCTTTTTATTTATGTTTAGGGGATGTTTATCTGAAATTTATTTCTTTTTTTATATTTAAGTGTCAATGTTTTAAAATGTGTACCTCTTATGTTACATGTAAGTTGTCTCATTTTGTACATTTCGTATTGGTCGAAACTTGTACCAAATTTTTTTTCGATATGTTGTTTGTGTATCGGTGATATATCGGAAGTACCGATGTATCGATCACGAGCAATATTTACCGTATACCACCGGTCACGACCGATATTCACCGTATACCGCCGATCATGATCGATGTTTATTGGTATAATTCGTACATCGGTATAAATTGATATTACTAACATGCTTATTTTATTTCAATTTGATTTAATATTGTATTTCTATGTTTATTATTTTTCTGTTATCATTTAAATTTGGTTTAATCTTTTATTCGTTTATGATTTTTTATTAAAATTTTATCTATAATTTATTCCGTTTTTATATTTAAAATAAATGTTTTAAAAATCTATACCATTTCGTTTTGGCCTAATTTTGTTCTATTATTATTTTTATTTATGTTTGGGGATGTTTATCTTAAATTTATTTTTTTGTGTTATATTTAAATGTCAATGTATTAATATGTGTACCCCTTATGTTCTATGTAAGTTGTGTCGGTTTTTACCGTTCGTATTGGTCGCAACTTGTACCCAATATTTTTTCGATATGTTGTTGGTGTATCGGTGATATATCGGAAGTACCGGTGTATCGGTCACGAGCGATATTTACCGTATACCACCGGTCACGACTGATATTCACCGTATACCGCCGGTCATAATCGATATTTATTGGTATAATTGGTACATCGGTATAAATTGATATTACTAACATGCTTATTTTATTTCAATTTTATTTAATATTGTATTTATATGTTTATTATTGTTTCTGTTATCATTTAAATTTGGTTTAATCTTTTATTCTTTTATGATTTTTTATTAAAATTTTATCTATAATTTATTCCGTTTTTATATTTAAAATAAATGTTTTAAAAATCTATACCATTTCGTTTTGGTCTAATTTTGTTCTATTATTATTTTTATTTGTGTTTGGGGATGTTTATCTTAAATTTATTTTTTTGTGTTATATTTAAATGTCAATGTATTAATATGTGTACCCCTTATGTTCCATGTAAGTTGTGTCGGTTTTTACCGTTCGTATTGGTCGCAACTTGTACCCAATATTTTTTCGATATGATGTTGGTGTATCGGTGATATATCGGAAGTATCGGTGTATCGGTCACGAGCGATATTTACCGTATACCACCGGTCACGATCGATATTCACCGTATACCGCCGGTCATAATCGATATTTATTGGTATAATTGGTACATCGATATAAATTGATATTACTAACATGCTTATATTATTTCAATTTTATTTAATATTGTATTTATATGTTTATTATTTTTTCTGTTATCATTTAAATTTGGTTTAATCTTTTATTCTTTTATGATTTTTTATTAAAATTTTATCTATAATTTATTCCGTTTTTATATTTAAAATAAATGTTTTAAAAATCTATACCATTTCGTTTTGGTCTAATTTTGTTCTATTATTATTTTTATTTATGTTTGGGGATGTTTATCTTAAATTTATTTTTTTGTGTTATATTTAAATGTCAATGTATTAATATGTGTACCCCTTATGTTCCATGTAAGTTGTGTCGGTTTTTACCGTTCGTATTGGTCGCAACTT
>RWGZ01001496.1:0-94923 GCA_009725065.1 Utricularia reniformis
AGGATGCCTGGGGAATTCTCAACTTAGGACTCGTAAGATGAAAACAATGTAATTGTCCTACAATCAATAATCAATACAAACTGAAATTCACACCAAAAAGGATAAGGCCAAATTCACTGAAATCTTTCAGGATAATCAATTATACCTACAAATAAATTCTTTTCAATGAAATTAATCAGATAACATTTATTCTAACATCACCTGTTAAGCCAATTTTCGTCACTATCAGATGCACAACTTCAAGAAGTGCTGGAGCTGCGAAGAATATAATTTCGGGTTGTTTCGGAAATGATCAACATGCGGAGAAGAAATGAAGTTGCAGGCTGTGACATTGTGGCCGCTTTCGCGCTGCTGCTCCACGAATGACTCAACACAAGTCTCTGGAATGACCTTATCAGCAGAGCTGTAGATGTAGAGCTGTGGGCATGCTGGTTGTTTAGTTGTTAGAACCGTCAACACTTCAGAAAGCCTCCTGCAGAATTTTAAATTTTAATGCAATGCAAGCTCTTTATGTGATAATGCGCTGCTTGGGAAGGGGAATAAACAAAAGATCGGTACCTGTTAATGGGAGGATGGCTCAGAACAACCCCAAATAGCTTCTCCAGGAGGACAAGAAGAACAGCCTCACTTGCAGCAGGCTTAACTTCAATCGTGGTTCTGCTTCCAACTTTTGCATCACCAGAAGACTTGGTTGCAACACTCCTCTTCTTCAGAAAAGCAGCAGAAAAACCAGATGCCCAAACCTTGAGGTGATCACAAAAAGAATTTTACTTAACTAATAGCAATGGCAGCAGAAATAGATAAGCTAGCTAAGACTTGAGTTTCTTTCTGCACTCTAAACTTGACCAAACCAAAAACAAAAAAACATCAAAGTTGCAGGCAACCACAGTTCATTGTGAAGATGAATCTCACTAGGTACCTGTGGATCAGGAGCAGCAACAGGAGCAGAATCCACTATGCACCCCTTAATCCTCTGTGTCAGGACAGGATCCTTCATCTCAAACTTCTCCAACATGACTCCATAACTACAACAAAAAGGTTCAATAAACCATTATTTTTCGGTACCATTAATGATCCCAAAAATGAAGTCTGAGACTCACGTTAGCCACCCTGTATTACTAAATGTATGGAAGACTAAGTTCTTTCCATCCTCCTCTTCCATCCATTCTGCAAGATGATTAGCCAGCAACTCAACATCATGCTCAGCTTTTCCACCAACTTGATAACTCATAACCTCCGACATCGGAAAGGTAAATGTAATAGCATGAAAGCCTCTTGATGTATACCACTCTGCGTATCTTTTGAGGTGCTTCTGCTTGGCGCCTAGCCATCCAAGCAAAACTACAACTGTCTTGGAGTTAGAAGATAAACAGTTACATCCACCAGAGAAATCAATTGCATTAGGACCAGGCAAATGCCACTGATACAAAACATCTGATGAAGATGAAGAAGATTTAAACGAATATGAAGTGGGGTTGGCAGTCTTTAACAAATCAGCTGGCTTGTAGAAATTGAAAACAGTAGAAGATGCCAATAATGAATGTTTAGGTTCAAAATTTGGAATTGACATGTAAACATTAGGAACTGGTATATGAAGTCTTGTAATGAAAGACAATTGAGCTAACTTGGACACGGATATCCGGGAAACCCACGAAAAATTAGCTTCTTGCAAAGAATATGAACATGATGAATGGGTATTTTCCAAGATAGAAGACGCATCCGATGATGGATTTATTAGACCAGATTTCTCATAAAAAACAGAGGCTACAGCTACTGCTGAAGCTGCAAGAGCTGGTCTTTGAAAGATCCCGGATAAGGAGCCCATTGCTTACTAGTTTCTACTCCAGATCATACAATATAAATATAAATCCCCAACCTTCAAGATCAAATTCGGGAATCACAGACCCGACAGGAATAACAAAACAAAAAGACTATAATATGTACGTAAACTTGCAGCAACTCCAAGAAACAGATTTAAAATCACCTGCCAAAAAAAGATATACAGATAAAGATTTGGAAATATACTCCCAAAACACGTCCAATGAAGAACAAAAAGAAAGTTTCAATATAACCTGAATCTTGGAGGTGCAGAAGACGGAAAAATAGGATCACAAACAGAAGAAGGATGCAGCGACGCAACCGAGAAGTTCAGAAAAAACGTCGACACACACAAGTACATTATTATAAGAAAGCGTGAGATGACCATCGCGCCCAATATGAAGATTCCACAAATTTTAGCGGTCAGGAGATTAATGGTTAGAAATATCCTGGAATATGGCATCCAAATGACATATTCGATCGAACCGGGAAAGAACCGAGCCGAGTTTTCGAACCTCGCATTGAGCTCAAAGATAGAGGGGGCATGTAATAAAAGATTCAAACCTGTATAAGCAATACATTGTAATAACAAAATAGCCATGATGCAGCAAACTTGAATATCTATTTCCTTGAGGAAACAGAATCGAATTTATATCCTGCATTGGCTAGACCTTTGAACATCATACAAATTAATAAATATACATATGATAACAGTCAATATATGGATACCTCAAAATCGATGTTGCATGTATGACAATGATCTTGGTTCACTTCTAACTCCAGAAGAATGCCTTGTGTATCGATAACAGCTCTGCAAGGTAATGATGCACTTTCATAGCTGTTGATAAGAGAACAATGTGCGTAGACGCCATCTTTTGGGGGAAGATTCAAGAAACAAGATCTAGGAGCCCATAATCTGTTTCCATCTCTAACGAGCCTCTGATTGACATCATTCTGTAGAACTAGACGATGTGGGCGTCCCAGCAGATCCAAGACGTATTTCATGTCCCCAATCGAAAGCAAATGGCGGACCTGAGTGGAAGATACTTGGCCTCGCTCCTTTGAGCTGCTGGTTACTGTTTGTGATGGATATTGTTTTTTGTCCATGACACAACTTATTACACGAGCTATGATGCCATACTCATTGCATAGTCGAACCAGATCAGCTGCATTGCCAGCAGCTTTATAACCAAACCGGTAGTTCTCACCTGAGACATTATCCGTTACGAGTGGTGAACTTTTAACTGAAAATAACATGTATTGTACCTGCCACAACCCCGCGAACCCCCAACTCCTCAGCTAACTTTGCTACAAATTGTTGAGGAGTGAGATGACGAACTTTCGAAAACTCGAGCTGGAATTCCTTCGGAGTCATGTTCCCACAAAAAGGGGTCCAAGATGAGAGAACCCGCTCACGATCACATGGAGCAACTATTGGAACTCTAGCAAGAAAATTGAAAACTCAGTTAGGAAAATGTTTTCCCTGCACTATCAAGGATTTTCCAAATCTCATACATAGTTTACACTATTTTAAGGACACGGCTGAGAAAGATGAACACATTATGTACCTTGGTGCCCAACCAAGTACTTTCGCAATTCCAGCAAATGACAATAGAAAAGGAACTCCTATATTTGCAGCATGGATTGCAAGTTCTCGATGACCAATGTGAAGGGCATCAAACTTACCTAAAGCTACTATCCCTCCTATTATGCAACCATAGAAATTCAAAGATCACACTAACAAAAGCTAGAAATATAATCATAAAAAGGCAGGTACAGAATCTGAAGAAACATACCAGCAACCGGAGATAACGCTTGCGATGTTGGGCATCTGCCATTTTCCGCCGGGCTACTCATAAAGCGAAAGAAAATAATTTTGCTAAGCACTAATCAACACACATATGTGACAGATGCGAAGTAAATAAAAATATTCCATTCTCCATCAATGACGAGAAGTTACTAGGGACTATCACCGGTAAAAATATTCTCTTCTAACTTCTAAGAATATTGTAAGCAGAACCCAGCATTGTTGTTGTTTATGATATTAGCGATGGATCACGAACGACAATCACACCACAGAAAAGAATACGCCAGTGATGAATTAAGATTTACTGCATGATTACCTCAACAAATCTGAGAGCGCAGGAGCCTCTGAGGCAGACTTCTCGCAACTATCGCTGTTAACAAAATACACGCCTGGAAATTCGTCGCTATTACTAGTAACAATCGAAGAAGAAGATGCGGCATAGGAAGCTCTTTTGTTGAATGACTTAAACCTCGTGAAGGAAATATAGTTGCCTCGAAACCAGAACGGAAATCTACGCGTTGGCCGCTGCGGAGCTCCGCTGCCCCTATTGAAGCAATAACTTCTGCAATTACCGCTGCAACACCGAATTGCGAACTGGCGAGGGTTGCAGTCTCGCACCTGTTGCGAAATGCGAGAACTACAAATCATCACTCCGACAAAAGGGGCAGTTCAGAGGCCAGTTCTTTTGACGACTTCAAATGGCTACAAGCCGCTGTGCATAATGGCCTAAATTCCTAACATTTCCGATGTGGGATTAAAATGCAATATTTATTGCTGTAGTACAGTGAAGTTAAATCTTACCAAAGTACAGTTTTGTATATAATTTGTGGAGGATTTAGTTTCGTTGATGCCAACAAGTGTTTGAATGGCAATAAAAAAAGCCACAAAATTTACGAGAAACAATACACAAACAAGCAGCCACCCTGAAAAACTTGTGCAGTCTTGGGAAGAAAAAACTCTATCTACTTCAAATCATTCCATTGCTGCTGTTCCTCCTACCCCACCATTTCTTCCTGACCTTTTCGCCAGAGCTTGTGTCATTACCGATCTTGCTTAGAATCGCCTTAGTCTCCCTCAGCCGTGTGCCATAATCTTTCTTCCACGCTTCGAACATCTGTTTCAACCTTCGAAGCTCTATGTCCGGATCTAAACTTCCCTCTACCTGACCAGACTTCACTTCCACCAAGAACTTGGCATCATCTCCAAATATGTGGCTTCTTTGTTCAAACTCTTGTGCCAACCGAGTAATGACACTCAGACCGGCACTCGCACTGGTTGATCTCCCTCCATTGCTATCTTGAGTTCTTTGGTTGCTGCCTGTTTCCCAGCTTTCTTCATTTCCATTCACTGAAGCATCTGAGTTCCTTCGAGAATCATCAAAGGCGAGGCTCCTTTTAGCAATGGATAGACTGGATTGTAGTGATCTCATTTGCTTTTGCCACACCTCCTCCATGGATGTCATCTTTAGCTCGTACTCCGACCAACGACTCTCGTATTGTTGTAGACGCTGGTGGATGATGTCATTCTCCTCTTCCTTTTCTCTCATTGAAGCTTCCGCTCTAAGAACACGGCGTTGCAGTTCAGCAAGAAATGATGACTTCACCACCACTTCTTCTTGATCGTTAACCTACAAGGCCAAGGCCACATTTATTGCCCAAACCATCGCACATATAGTTGCTAAGTGTCTGCGGTACCTTTCTTCCCGAAAATTGGAGCAATCCAATGTCTCCAGAGCATCTTCTCACCAGCCACCCACGAATCACTAAACCATCATGAAAACCCAATCTCAAAAAATTGTTAAAAGTAATGAATTTAGTTGAAGCTCCAACCTGACTGTATCACTGTTGATGCATTAGTTAATATTTTGAACTTGTTTCGAGCAATCCTGCCTTTTGTTCGTTTCTGGATACATATAGCTGCTCTATGACTTCGTAACAAGACAGCAAACTCTTTCCTAACTTTTTCTGCACGGATGACTGCATGAGAACATCAGATCAGAAGTCATGTATGTGTGTCTATTAACAGAAGTATGTGTGTCTATTAACAGAAACATACAAGACTGGAGATTAGCCACATCCCTTCTCAACTTCCTTAGCTTGCATCGAGCCTGATGCCCTCTAAAGTAGCTTTGCAAACGCAATATACCGAGAAGGGTACGATTTCTAGTATCTTCAAGAACACCAATCTAAAATAATTCATAACCAGATTAATTCATAATGCAGATACAATAAGATAAAAGAAGGGCAGTATGTAAGTGTATACTTGTCCAGTACGGAAAAACAGCTTCGTGTAACCAACTTGATACATCTCAGGTAGAATGTTGAACTGATGCAAAATTTCCAGTGAAACACTGAGTGGATCCTGCGATGTGATGTGCTCCAGGAGAAAACCGTACCTGATCAACCGAACCGAACCAAATCAAATCACTAATGACCAAATAAAGATAGATATTTTTTTCAATTTCTTATAGTGCACCTTCGGGCAAACTTTTGGTGAGACATTCTGGTGGGAAATCCAGATCTTGAAATGCGAACAACTTCCAAAACTCCGCAACAACGGAGCTGTTGTAGAACAAGTCCTTGATTGTAGCTGCCTGGAGACTGGAAGTCATTGGGCTTTATGCACCTTATAAAATGTGGTGTCGTATTCTCAAGACGTTGCATTAGTTGGAACAATTGGCCCTTCATAACAACAAAATCAGCAAAATAAATATGCAAATTTAATTATTGTCACAGGGAACAAGTTTTACCTTGAATTTAGTTGTGACACTCAACTTTTGTGAATCTGCTCCACCAGATTTATGAAGTGCACCTACTACAGGCTTCTCAGACTGAGTGCGCATAGCAGATGCAAAAGCCTTTGGAAGGGAGCATGTGCAGGAAGAAAGAAGCTCGATAGAATCTAAATGAAGCAAGTCCCGATTCTTCTCAAGAAAACCAGACGTATCATAGGTAACCTAATGTTAAGAAATAAGATACAAATGAACAATACTGATATGCAAAAAGTATTTACTCAAATATCATTACCTCTCCAGCATAATGGGACACTGTAAAAGCCTTTTCTCTTTCTCCTCGAAAACAAGGATTGGAATTTAAATGTTGCCGGAGCTTATCAGCCAAGCTCAGATCCGTACCATTCGGAAAGGTTGATTCTTCATCTATCAAGGATAGCAAACCCAAAGGTTTCTACATAGGAAAAAATATTGACCAATATCACCTCAATAAGTACCATCTATCCAATAAGTACCATCTCATACCTTCTCAAATAGATAGAGACAGTCTTGATTGTCTTCAAAATCAACTTTCGCCCAGTCAATGCCATCTTGCAAATATTCCTGCAAAAACTGTTGACTTGAATACACTCTAATTAAACAGTAAATACAGTTTCCATTTTTCTTAACTTTTATTCTTTACACATTACACAAGTTTTATTTACCTCTTGTTCCAATTTGAACAAATGACGGTTGAAATGTTGCTGTAATCTTTCATTGGCATAGTTGATGCAGAACTGCTCGAAACTATTCCTCTAGCAAAAAATTAGAAAAAAATATTGCAAGAAAGCAATAAATTTAATGAAGAAAAATCGAGAAAACATAGAAAATTGGAAAACCTCAAATGACTCAAAACCATAAATATCAAGAATACTGATGGATCTTCCTGTGCGTCTTTTCCCAACAGATAGTGACTTATTAATTTTCTCCACAAGCCAATCAAACAAACAGGAATATATTGATTTGGCTAATGCGTCTCTTGAATCAACGGCCTGCAGTGTAATGGTTTACAAGCCATCAGCAACAAATCCTAAAAAGAAAGCGTCAAAATTAATTTCCAACCTGAGATAGGGTAAGCTTCTGGACAATTAAATCATTTCTTTTTCCTACTCTCATTTTTCTAGTGGACAACGTTAGCATCAGAGCCTCAGTATTGCAGCCAATCAATGTAGCGACATTTGTAAGAGCTGAAAGATGGAAATGCAGTAGAAACAATAGGCAAACATCTTTCAGCAATTTGAGTTAATATTTTTTTATGCTGGAGCCCTCGGAATATAACTCTGACACTCAAGCAAATAAATTTGAAAAGGGTTTTAGCGATTCATAGATCTGAGATTTGCTTACCTTCATCTAGCACAGGTTCGACATGATTTTCAGAATCAACCTCTGCAAAGGAGACATTTCCTAGCCATAGAACTGCAGCTAGCATTGCAAATACACTATCTTGATCCTCCTTCTCAACATGAACAATATCTAGAGCATCCTGGATTCAGTAAAAAATAGTTTTTGTAAGTCATCAAAAATCAGAATGAAAGATGTAGAAAAGTTGATGGTTCTAAAGGAAATAGATTATAAATAAAAGATACCATCACAATATAAAACTGATCAGCATCATCAACCCCAGAAATTTTATAACATCCACTTTCCCTCAAATACTTGTACTCATCTACATTCTTCAAATTCAGCTTTTCTGCCAAAGTAAAATAAAATATAGCAAAACACAAGGAGGGAAGGGAAGTGGAGAAGGAAAGGGACAAAATCCTGTCTGAAACCTCTAAGGCTACGTGGAGCACCAGCACAAAGTTGATAAAATATATGATATGACCTTTCCCCAGCTGAACATTGTACAACTCTCGACTGCAAGTAAAAGAAAAAAGCTAGTTTTAGGCTTTCATAATAATTATAACGAAAACACAAAAAAATAGCATTAAGATACCTTCTCTAGTAAAACTGCATGGAGAGAAAAGCCAGCGTCAATGACAAAAACAATATAGATGATATAGGTCAGTCTTCAACAGAGTGCAATATTTTCATTAATAAAAACACATTGAAGACAAATTCATACATGTTTGAATTTTGGCTCCTGATATCTTTCCCATCTCGCTAAAATGAATTTCAATTAGTTTTCCCTGCAATTACCTTATATTAGGTACATAAAAAGTAGAATAACCTCAAGTTTCCTTATTAAAGTAAGAAGAAACACACAAATCGGCTTGAGTTGTCATTTCTCAGGGTCTTAGCATTTCCAAAGGCTTCCAGGATTGGGTTTGTTTTCAAAATCTCATACTCTATTCCACTACCACCTCCAAGGGTAGCCAGATACTGCATTGCTATCTTAGCTGTCTCAGTTTTCCCAGCTCCACTCTCTCCACTGGTTAAGTGATTATGAAAACATAGAAATAAATCATGACAACAGAATTTCATACAAACACTCAGAGATAATAATAGCAAGTGTGCAATTGATAGCTAAAGGAACACTGATCTCACCTAATAATTATAGATTGATTCACTTCGTCTGCAAATAGGAGTAACCAAGTCAATAATTTATGAAGCTTCCCTCAAGAAAAAAGTACCAATATAAAATATGTAAACAACCTCGGATCATTTCACGCATAGCTGTATCAGTAATGGCATATACATGTGGACTTTCCATAGATTTGCTCTTATAAGCTTTGATATAATTATCTCCATATAATGGGACTTTTTTAAAGGGATTAACTGCAACCAGAACAGGTCCAGCCTTGGTCTGAAGGACAAAAAGGGCGGGATTAAAATGGAACTAGAATGTCAATGGAAAAAAACTGACAATTATTCTTACGTAAATTATATCACGGTCATATCTGTACTGGAGATTGTACAATACTGAAGGTTCATTCAAATAACTTAGTTGCATTAAATCATCTACTCCATCAAGTATATCGGGGTTTGCGGGCACCAGGGTCTCTGCACTCACTTTCAAAACCTAAATAAGAAAAACAATGAGAAAATGCAGAGTAGGTGATGGAAAATATGAAAGAGGACATCAGGTTCAAGCTTACTTTTCCTTCAGGCAACGAAATAAGTGATTCAATGGCTGAAGTTTTGAGAATTGTTGCCAGTTGCCAATTGCCATCTGGAAGCCGAAACCATGAATGGAACTTCTGGAAAAAATATTTAGAATGCATTCCATAAGTGCAAGTTTGATTTGTCAATCAGCATAAGAAAAAAAACCCGAATCGGAATATTGTAGAAAGAAACCAGAAAATAAAAGCAGCAGCATCTGGTTCTTTACATGAAAATGCATTCAAAACTTTTCTGAATTGACGGAATAGATAAATACTATATTCATCATCAAACCTTTTTTGACGTATAAGGGGTTGTTGTGTCACTCCACTTGGAATCAACATGCTGCTGTTTAACATGCCGCACAGGTGTACTAGCATCATCTAGCAAAGAAGATTCATCATCTTTGACTGATATATCCATACTAGAATAGGGTGACTCATCATTATCAGAGCCATCCACTGAAACTTGGACATTTTCTGATACCGCATCAGAAAACATAATCTTATCACCGCCAAGCCTACAATCAACAGGTAATGATTTGATCGATTGAGGGGAAGGGGAGGATACAACCTTGCTCGTTGACATTTTCTAACGTACGGGTCCCTTCCTTCCTTAAAAAAATGAGAAGCCCTAGACTGAATCAAAGAGGAAGCTTATTGAATCAAGCTTGCTGGAGAATGTAGTGACGGGGGCCATACGATGGTCACTCTAATAACACACAAGGTACCTTTACAAACAACCAGTCACAAAATTCGTTATGGGTAACATCAGCAAATCTAAACTCCCACTTGTCAATGTTGCTCCATGTGAAGAGTGTCTGCTTTCAAAATTATTGAAGCAAAAGATAATTTAAAGTTCTATAAACCGACGGCACCCAAAAAAGCAAAGTCACTCAGTGTCAAGCTTGAACAGATCCCCCAGAATCTGAAAACTAGGAATAGAAGGAGAAATGAGAAAATGATGGAACTTGAATCATTAATGGCTTTCCCCAATATTCAATTTTCAAAAAAAAAAAACAAACCTCCGCCCGATCCACTGTAAGTAAAACAAGACTCCGATCAGAAACAATATTCAAAAGAACCCACAAAAAAAGTCAAACGAGAAGAAGAATGATAATCTAAATAAAAAAGAGGAGAAGAATGGGGAAAGAAACCAACATCGTCCAACAAAAGAAGAAAACACAGATGGGTTTTAGCTTTTGGGTAGTTCACGTCTTCTCCTTTTCCTGGTGGAGGGGGGGGTCTGGTCTGGTATGGCCTCCGGTTGTGTCCAGAGTAAAGATGCACAAGCTTTTCTTTTTTATCCAGTCGTGGAAAGATTCAAAATTTAACAACCAATCGAATTCAAAAATAAAAATCAGAAATAATTATTACAATACTTAAATGCTAAGCACATCGCTATCGTCCCTGAGAGGATGAAGAAAATTTGTATTAATCGTCCTCCAGTCAGTAATTACTAATTACTAATTATTAATTAGCCAACGGTCAGATGGTCAAGAGCTTTGCGCTATAAAATGAAATCTAGCCGTCCAATCTCAGATTAACAGCAGTGATTTCACATTTACTTAAAGTAATAATTGAGCACGTTACAACTTACAACTTACAACTTACTACACAAAAAGAAAATAAAATCATCACTCACAATTACAGTCACATGGTACGTTCTAGTAGTGTCACACATATTTTCAATAATGACTATAAATTGGAAGGATACTTACTAACGTTTGTTTGTCATTATTATATCCCAACACATGTTTTATCATTTTTCACTCATATCAATCATTAATAGAATATTTTGACATGTTTTAAATATTCTATAATTTTTCATGGAGATAAATAAAGTGAAAAAACATTGAAAGACAAATGCCAGCCGAGTTTGGTCATATTGTTTTTTTCTTAATTCTTAATTCTTATAATAAAAATAAAAATAAAAATAAAAATTAGGTTCAGGTCAAATAGAAGGATTTGTTTCATGGTTAAATTAATTATCGTTTGATGTGGTTAAGTAAAGAGCAAAGTATCCATCATTGCAGTATGACGTATAAAGTTAGATAGGAATTAGGATGAATTCAAATAAAAAATTAAATATTCTAAAGTAAAATCAAGTGATCCTGAATGTATATTTAGATTATGTTCTGCATACATTTTAAAAATTAGAATACAGTTTAAGAATACGTTTTCAGAATACGATTATAAATAAAGAATGCATTGAGTGTTCTGTAATTGATAAATTTAATTGCAGAAAAAAATAATATTATGTATAAAATTGGATTTATTCAAATTAGATTCATCGTCGATAATATCTACGTGACGAAAGAAATTATGTATGATTATATTTGCACGTTAAAAATACATGAGAATGAACAACTTACAAATATGTCGAACGACATTGTAAATGTGAGATTGTTGATGGTGAAAGAAAATATGATTTTTTAAATAATATATTTATAATTTAAATAACGAGAATGCATTCTAGATTCCAGATCCAATCTCCTACCACATTTTGTATTCAAATAATAATTTGAAAATACATTCTGTTTATAATCAAAATGTAAATACTGTAGTGTTATGTAAAAATTATAATAATGCATTCTAACATCAAAATGAATTTTGAGAATGCATACAGAACATAGCATTAGTATTGGAAACTAAAGTAAAAAAAGTTGATTTTGTGAACAGCCAATAGATTGATGATTTAATTACAAACTAGTACCTTACTTATTAGAATAATAAAAAGAAAAGATAAGATCAGAAGGGATTAGTAGGAAGCTGATCGCCTCTCAAGAAATGTTTAACCAGTTGAAGAGCTTGAGTAGGCTTGAATGTTGGAACTTCATGTCCCGCTCCTCGTATCGTCACAAACATCAAACCCTCGTATTCCACACTCCAACCTCCAACCTAAACACACATAACTTGATTAATCAATCACTTGTCAATGTGAATTGTGAATTGTGAATATATACATTACCTGCTTGTTGTAAGTGTACCAAGGTGACCATTTCCTAGTCGTCTTCAATCCAAGTTTCTGTAAAGATAGCCTCGTACCTGTCACAGGAACTCTTGCATCCGTATCCCCACTGAAAATCCAGACTCGTTTCCCAGCTTCGATAAGCTTCTTTAAAATAGGAAGAACCGTTGTTGGAGAATCACCCCACGATGTTATACTATTACTGCAGTGTAGCCAGCGATAAGGAATATTGGTAAGATTAGCATGAAGAGCACGTTGAACATCAGGCCTGTTGAAATAAGCCTCAGTGTAAAGTTCAAGACAAGGGTCGTATCCCGCAGGCATCATCTTCCTTCCATTAATTGATGACAGTCTTGAAGAAGCAGATTTGAATTGAGAGAATGAACGAGGAGAAATGGAGTAGTTTGTCTTGACACAAGTAGGAGTGTAGAGACTATACATATTTATAAGATTATACACACTGTAATATTCATTCACTGCACCATTGCATTTCTGCGTCCAATTGTTAGTCGAGAAATCGCATTCTAGTTTTATTTTATCATATAATTCATCAGATATAACCGCATGATCCCATGCGTATTCGATCAAACCTACGTTGTCTGTTTCATCGTTGAGAACTCCATTTCCAACCTGTTGTTTTTTTGATATAGTCAGTTAATAGGGGAAGGTCAGTCTATCAGAATGATGAAAGACTGACCATTATGCCCTTGAGATTTATGTAGTCTTCCTTAGAAGCATTCTTGTTCATATCAACTATCAACTCCGCAAGTTGAGGAACGTAGTGGCCTGGAAAGTCATTTCATATTTTATAACATAAATTATTTATAAAATAATGTATAGTTTACCTGCGTAGCTTTCTCCAGCAATATAAAACTCATGCGTTTTGAATTGTGGGAATTTCTTGAACCATCCAATCAAAAAGTTATATGAATCCAAGGCTGATAATGGAAGAGGCAATTCAAATTATATAAGTAATGTAATTATTATGCATTATAATTAAATTACCAGTAGCTTTGTCCCCAAGTTGGTCGAGATCCTTAGATGTGTTAGAATATGAGAAGCCAACCCCCACAGGAGACTCAAGGAAGAGCAAATTAGCAGCTGCATTATTCATTAATAATTATTTAATTATATAATAAAATCAAATTAAATCCTAACCTTTGTTCCATGTACGATTGTTGAACTTGAGAGTGGAGTGGTCCTCCTGAGGGAAGAAAGGCCCCAACTCCTCGGCCGCACCGTATCCGATGGACGAACATCCCGGACCTTGAAACATTTTTTTGTAAATAATAATGATAATAAGAATAAGAAATAGAATGAATTAAAGAGACCTCCATTGAGCCATAATAGAAGAGGCATCCTGTGAGGGCTTTTCATAGCTTCAAAGAACCAATAAAACAATGCTCTCCCGTGATTTTGATTAACGGTAACGTATCCGGCGTACTGTTTGAAATTAACCAGCGGCTGTCCGGGAAGTTTGATGACACGGTCAGCCACTTGCTCCAGTGGAACACGTTGGCTAGAGGCAGCCAGGGAAAGAGATATTAGGAATAGGATGATCATCAGAGTGAAAATGTTGTTGGTAGACATGATGCTTGTTTGAAATCTCAAGGTGTTCACATTTATTATATAGCAAAAGATACTTTTTGAATGAAGGAGATGATGTATACGTGAATACCGGAATTTTAAATTAGTTCCATAATTAATTCCTTAAGATGCTCCTTATCGGTTATGATTATTATTCGTATCTAATACTAAATTATTTTACATTTTTAAATACTGAATTCAGTAACGGTTATTATATTTGGTAAACTAATAAAGCTGATTTTGGAAATTAATTTTACCATGTGGAGAAATTTAATAATAATAATAATAATTCACTCTTCACCTTTGTCAACCAAATTGTTACCCGTTGAGATTTTGATCTCAAATAATGGTAGCCTATGCCTATCATGGGCTACGGGAGATAGATTTTAACTGTAAATAATTTAAAATTCGATACTGAAATATTTTTGGCAGCTTGGAAGTGGATCTGGTTGATTCACACACAAGCCCATACTAAATCTGGATTGAAAGTGACCAGCGCATTTACGAATATTTCCACCCCAATTCCGTTGGAATTTGCGGACTTTTATTATGGGCCGGTATTTCATAGGTATTGGCCCACAAAGATCCACCATTAAAGCAAATAAGATGGTCATTAATTTTATCCCATTTATATATATTATATAAATGCAAAAATGTACACAATTTCAGTCAATTATTTCCTAGCTTATTGGAAACGGGAAACACTATAACGTAGAAACACATGAAACGATAAATGAAGAACGACTGGTTAAAAGTTGAAACTTAACCTAATAAAAAATAAAAATATATTACTATTTTATTTACACCGTGTAATTTTATTGAATGGTATTCCTCATGCTTATATTCTCCTATATGAAATAAAAATATTATGATATCAATATTTAATTTTATTATGAAATAAATTTTACTTTAATTTAGATTTAATTTTTTTTATTTCAACCAAAGATGTTATTGAATATTTGATCGAGATTTTTACGTAAGAATATTGTTTGCGGACACCATTGAAAGCAAAATTGCAAAGATATATGAAATGTTTTAATAGTAATGAAATGAGAAACATTATTGTGCATAACAAGAATCTTTATTTTATGGAAAATACGTTTATACGCTGCATGGATTATATCCCTCAAATTTTACAATTATAATCTTTAAAGTTTAACTATGATAAAACAAATTCTCGTACTTTTCATAGTTAGTCATTTTTAGTTCTCAATATTCATTGTGTGTGAGAAATATAATACTCAATATTTGCAATTGAGGTTATCCTCAAAAGATACATTTGTCAACATGCTTTCAATTGTATAACATATTAAATATTTGATATCGTCAATAGATTTCAATGTTTGGATTTAATGATACTTACAATTGTTAGTGTGTGTTTTAAGTTTTAACTAAATTAGTAGAAAACTATAAACCATAATAATATCGACAATTATACCTTTGAGACATGTAATAGTGCGTAGTATTGATACCACATGTGATATACTGTTTAAGAATCGGATTCCGAGTGTTTTTTGTTTCATTATAAAAAATAATAAAATATATTTTAAAATACAATATATATTATAAATAATGTGATTCAATAATCATGTAATTATACATAATGAATTGTATAATTATTTAAATACTTTGAAGTGAAGAAGATACAACTCAAAAAATTCTTCAAATTTGCTATGTGTATTTCTACACAAAACAATTCTATTTATAAACAACATATTTGGATAATTATAATTGAGAAATATTCATATAAAGAATAATATATTAATTTATTTAATCATTCAATCATTATAATTAAATTTATCTATGTTATTATTAGATATCAAATTTAGTTGTAGAATATATTTTACATAGCATATTTTTCTGATTTCATGGAATATGTTTTTTTATTTGAATAAATAAAGATCCACATATATTATTAAGAATATAAAAATAATAATAATTTTAGAAAGGAAAAGGGGTTCCAACTTCCAATTCAACCTGCTTATGTATATCGTGGCTCTTCCTCACTTAAACCCTAATCCTTCCAGACGGCAAATCATCGCCCCCTGCTTCAGTTTTCTCTTCTTTTGACTTCTTTATTGGGTATTTGTTCAATATCTTAAATGGGTAAAGCTGTTAAGAAATCTGTTGCCAAAGTCGTGGGAAAGGTGGCACGAATTTCTCTTGAATTTTAGTTTCAGTAATTTTCTTTGCAGGTTGAAGATATTGTTATGGCTGAAATGGTTAAGCCCTTGAAAAAAGGTAGGCACTTATAAGACTTGATTAGTATGTTCTTTGCTGTCTTTTTTTATTTGGGAATACTATATTGTGCCGCTGTGCTTTTGATTAATTTTCCGTTTTCTAGAGTTGACGGTACGTGTTTATAAATTATAATCATATTTTTATAGCTAAAAGAGAATCGGAGGAGCTGATAGAGAAAAGCAAAGTTCCCGCTAAGAAGCGGAAGGTAGAGGAAAAGAAAACACAGAAAAAGATTGTTAAAAAAGTAGTTGAGAGCTCCTCTGACGATGACACTTCTTCAGAATCCGATGACCTAAAGGTTTATACATCTTTTTATAGTTTATCTTAACATGTGCTTGCTATGTTTCATCAATTTTTTATACACTGACTATCTGCCAGGTTAAGAAGACAACCGTAGTGGCTGTAAAAAAAGTAAGTGGAGTTGCACCTGCAAAGGTAAATGAAGATTCCAGTGATGAATCATGTGAAGAAACGAGCTCTGATGATGACAAAACCAAGACTGGCCCTTTAGTGGCAGTAAAACAAGTAGGTGTAGTTGCACCTGTGAATGGTAATGAAGAATCCAGTGATGACTCAGATTCTGAAGATGTTTCTGATGACAATGATGTCCAAAATACAGCACCCGTTTCTTTTCAGAAGAAGGAAGAATCTGATGAGGATTCTGATTCAGATAAGGATTCTAGTTCCGATGAAGATAATGGTAAAGTAACCCCTGTAGTGCCAACTAAGAAGGAACCCTCATCAGTTGAACATAAAAAGGAGTCTAGTAATGATGTTTCAGACGACGAAACTAGTTCTGATGAGGATGCTTCTGTAGCAAGGAAAACTGTACCAGAAGCTGCTAAAAATGGTCCTGCAGTTACTGCCAAGTATAGCTCTGAAGATGAAGATAGCTCTGAAGATGATTCTGTTCCTGATCAGAATAAAATTCCTGCAATAAAAAAAGATGAATCAGCCAAGGTGCAGATGCAGATTAAAACTGATCTATGTTTTTTGTGCTAAATATTTATGTATTGAAGTCATTTGTACTATCCATTATTTCAAGCGGGTCTTTTTTAATTTTAATGACCATTCTTTCAAAGGTGGTGAAACAATCCTCATCGGATGACAATGATGATGAGAGTAAAGATGAAGAACCTCAGAGTAAAAAGGTAAGAAGCTTCTCTGAAGTCCCGCTCTCAGTTTTTTATTATATGCACCTTGTCAATTTATTTTTCTTATACTGTCGTTTCGAATGTTTTCTGACCCCTTCAAAGAAGGGCAGATCAGAAGAGTCTTCAGAGGATGATGAAGACAGTGATGATTCTTCAGAAGATGAGAAAGCTACTAATGCCACTAAAATAAAGGTAAATGTTTCCTCCTATTAATATTTCTGATATTATTATAACTGTAATGAATTGTAATTGATGGATTTTAATTTGTAGTTGTATGTCTTGCTTTCAATTTCTAATGTACACCTACTTTAAATAGAACACAGATGTTACAATGATAGATGCTGTTGCTACAAAAGCTAACGTGGAAAAGGGATCATCTGAAAAGGTTCAGTTTTTATGTCTTCTACTATTGCATTAAGAAGTAATTGAAACTTTGTTGGTTTTTTAGTTTGGAAGTATTGGTTATTCTATAGTTCGCATAATTTCTTACATGTGTTATTTTCAGCAACCAAAGACCCCAGATACTATATTTATCGGAAATCTATCCTTCTCTGTTGAGCAAACTGATGTGTAAGAAGGAACTTACATTAAAAATGCTAGTTCATTATTGTTGCTATTCTAAAAATTGTGTATTACTCTAGTGAAAACTTCTTCAAGGATGTTGGCAAAATTGTTGATATACGCTTTTCCATTGGTCCAGATGGTGTATTCAAGGGTTATGCACATATTCAGTTTGATTCTTCCGAATCAGCTGCAAAGGTATGATTTTACTATCTCTCAAAATTTATTCTGACCTGATTTTTGGTTCTACATGCTTTTTATCTTGTTGGACAAGTAAATGTTAATTTTTAATTTGCAATTGCTCTCATATTTATCAAATATTCTATAGGCTGTCCAACAATTGAACCAGAAGGATTTGCTAGGACGCCCCGTGAATATTGATTTTGCAAGGGAAAGGGGGTCCTATACCCCACAGAGTGGGTATGGATTGCTTATTTCTCACTTTTCTTGAATAGTAACCTTATGTAATGTAATTAATTCATTGTTCAGTGGAAGGAATACCCTATCATCATTTCAGAAAGGTGGTAGGTCTTCAGGCCAAACAGCTTTTGTCCGTGGTTTGAATAGAAATGAAGGTGAAGATGAGGTATGTTGAAAAGGTCTTTATTGCATAGTTTTCTCGTTTGCTTATTCTAATTTTGTAATGCAGATAAGGGGATCGTTGGAAGAATTTTTTGGTTCTTGTGGTGATATATCCAGAATTTCTATTCCTAAAGAGCAAGATGGTGGTTTAAAGGGGTATTATTCTTCTCTTCATTTGCTAGGGAATAATCCCAGGGACACTGAAATTACACGTTTGTTGCAGGATAGCATACATTGATTTTAAGGAAGCTGATGCTTTTAATCAGGCTTTAGAGTTAAATGGTTCGGAGTTTGGTAACGGTACATTGACCATCGAGGAGGCTAGGCCTAGAGTTTTGGAAGAGTTGGTAGGGGTGGTGGTCGTGATTCTCTTAATCCTGTTTGGTAACGGTACATTGAAAACAGGATGGGGCTAGGAGCGGTGGAAGAGGTTTTGGAAGAGTTGATAGGGGTGGTGGTCGTGATTCCGGTGGCAGATTTGGTGGGCGACGAGGTGGCCGTGATTCCGGTGGTAGATTTGGTGGACGTTTTGGCAGTGGTGGTCGTGGAAGTTTTAACAGACATACCACATTTTCTACCGGTAACTCTTTCATGATAGATACAGTCAGTGTGTGTTGTTTGGGAATGATTTTTTTGATCATCTGCATTCTTATTATGCAGGAAAGAAGACCACTTTCAATGATTAGTATCTCTTTCTGGTCAGCAGCAAAATGTATCTCTCCTAAATTTTGTTACATTACATACGTTGTATTTTGCACATTCTCTTCGACATTTACAGATAAGAATATCTTTTAGTCTTTAAAAGAAATATGTTTTTAAAAAGAAGGCAAATATATAAAACATTATATTGTGTTCACATAATTGAGTTAAATTAGTTGTTAACAAAACGCATTGGCTAGTGGACAAGTCTGTGCCTTATGATGCCTCGAGACTCATCCAGTTGGAAGTTGGCATTACAAAACTCTGGACAGCTGAAGAAGGCTCTCAAGTCGCTAATCCCATAATCAAGAGCCTGAACAATCACAATCACAATCACAATCACAATCACAATCACAATCACAATCACAATCACAATCCTCTGTAACAACAAAACACGCCTCCTTACCTTGCTCTGCAGATCTTCAACTTTAACGTTCACGTATTGATGATCTGCGGTAGAACCACCCATTATTTCTTCAAAATGCAGAGCATCTTTTACGAGTTCACGCAGAAGATGCAGTACAATGCCATTGAAGTCCTTTTTGAATATCATGTATCTTTTGAAGCTCTGCAACAAAGAAACACGGAATTCCGATCATTAAGTGCATGGTATCAGATGATGCATGAATAGGCATACCTTCTGCAATGCTTTCTGCACACCAAACTTTTGAGTTGAGATGAATGTCTCAAGAAGAACACGAATGGCCATGTCCACATCCTCCTGAGTCACATGTTGTCTAAGATGCATACGTGCATGAGCTTCCGACATTCGTATCATTGACTCTATGTGCCTCACTGCAATAGGAATCCCTTGTCCACGCTACAAAGAATAACATAATAATCAGTAGAGGTTCGTTTCTTATCAATCAATCCCACACCTCAATTTAATAGCAATCTCACCGAAGATTCCCTTCTTAATTCAGCATAAACTTGCGTAAGCTTGTCTAAATCTGCATCATGTAGCCTAGGAAATACATTCAGCTTTGCATAGGTCAAGTATTTTTTCAGCAAGTCTTGGGGAATTATCTGCATAAAAAGAAGCATCATCAAATCATCTTCATAGTTATTCGAGTGGTGCATAAAAAGATGTAGAGAAGCATTTCGACCTCAGGGTCAGCCTGTAATGTTGAGCCTTCCACATCATCCATCACACTGTCACCAGACCGGCTATCAATGTTGAAACCTTTAGCCTGTGATTTGTAGTGACTATCAACTACAAATTGAGCGAGTATCTCATCGGTTACAGGGTCAACCACATCCTGATCGTTCACAAATTCAAATAATCAAGCAACAGTTCAAGTTAATGACTATCATATGGGATTAATGCTAAGTCCAAACGAAAACTGACCTTCACGACACACAGAATGTCGAAGCGAGAAATGATGGGATCAGTCAATTCCACGTTTTGTGTAAATGTCTTTGATGAATCATACCTAACAGAGAAGATATTCAACAGAAATAATGAGAAAAGATTAATATGAAGTAGATCCAACATTTGTATACCTTCCTCCTATAGGATTTGCTGCGGCCATCACGGAACAGCGAGCCTGTAATGATGTAACTATTCCAGCTTTAGAAATACTAATGCTTTGCTGCTCCATTGCTTCGTGAATGCTTACCCTGGATGAGGAAATATTTTCAGAGCAATCTTCAATAGAAAACAACTTTTATTGTTCACTCTTCTACCTATCCTGATCATTCATTTTGTCAAATTCATCAATGAGACATATTCCTCTGTCAGCCAAAACAAGCGCCCCTCCTTCTAGAGTCCACTCCCGTGTCACCGGATCCTTGTGAACTGCAGCTGTAAGTCCTACGGCTGATGCTCCCTTTCCAGTAGTGTACACAGCCCTTTGCCCAGTCTTTTCTACATACCTAATACAGTTGTAATCCAAGCATATTGTAAAAATATACTAGCGGAAGAGAACATTTTTGTTGCGAAAAATTCTTACTTGAGAAACTGGGACTTGGCAGTTCCAGGATCACCGAGCAACAACACATTAATATCCCCTCGAATGCGGTGTTTCCCCTCGACATTTTTCTCTTGACCACCAAACATGGCAAGGGCTATTGCAGTCTTTATATCTTCATGCCCATAGATTGATGGGGCTATCGACTTGATAATCTGAAAAATTTGAAACGCGAAAAGGGCGTTTATATGCTGAAAAAGAGGGGGTATTAGTCTATCAGGAAGTCATAATCTTCACCGACCCGTTCTCCAATTCTTGGGTCTTTTGCCAGTTTCTCTATGTCTTCTTTATCCTCTTGGGTGAGCTTGTAAGCTGAAAAGAGATCGTGTTTCTTGGTAACATGATTTGCTTCAACAACCGTAGCAAAGACTGGAAACCCGTTCTTCGTGTTCAAAGACAAATCAAAATTATTGGTGTATATTCCAGTCACCTCCTGTGTAAAAGATAAAAAATATTAGCATATTAATCAAAGAAATTAGAGATCAAGCTTTGAGAGGCAAGAGTGAATTACAATCTCTTCTCCAGGGCGTGCGCAGTCAATGAGATCATTCAACAGTATCACTTCCTTGTATCGTGGAAGTCTTCCAGGAGGAACGATTCCAGGGCTTTCTTGAAGCGTCAGTTTCTGAAAGTTCCTGTATATTGTCTGCAGTAATGGTAAGAAGATACAAAAGTAAGCACTCTCAGATGCAGTTGGAAAGGATATAAGGATTCAGGAGTATCCACCTGCTCAATATTAACAGTAAAAGGACCTTTTGATTGGCACTCCGGGCAAGAACCAACTTTCACCTCTGAATACGAGTTCTGAAAGAAAGGCCCCAGAACTGCCCCACACTTGGTGCAGTCATATTTAACTTGCTGTAACTGTGGGTACACACCAGAACGCCGAGTCACAACACCGCCAATGCGAATCATCGCATTCAAATGTATCTGCCTGGACACCATATAAATAACATGTTGAAGCAGTTAAACGAAGTCAACCCTGACAGATATAAACAGACTCGAGCAAATGGGGTTACCGAATGTTGCGTATCTGATCATAGACAGGTAAGTTTGTGATGCGCAGATAGATTTTTTGATGAATTTTCTTGTAATTCGGGTGCAACTCGAAGATCAGCCTGTTGGCAACTTCTTCCATTACTTCCAGGACAGCCTGAGGAGAATCTGCTAACCAGATAGCGATATTTGGAAGGGCAATAAATTGCTTGTAATCTATTTCAAGGCTACACTTGTTATCTGCATGAATAAATTAATACGTATTCAGCTATATCATATGTCAAGCTCCTAAAAAATGGACAGTTATATCATATTCTGAGAAAATTACAGAAATATTTTCAAGATATAAAAGGCATGAAATTTCTCACTTGCAACCATATCATTGATCTGTCTTAGATACTCATAATCTCCTGGCTCACTGTCAGAATTCATGTATTTGAGCAAGAAAGCTTTAAATTTACGGCCAATGAATCGCCTAACTTCATCTCGTGTAACCCACTCTCTGATGGTTCCCGGAACTCTATACATCTCAAACTCACTTTCATCATTCTCTTCATCCTGTTTTCATTCACCGAGGATCAAACCAGGAGTCCAACAAAAATTATTAAAACCGCAACCTTCATAAAGTTAATAGCCAGAAGCAAATAGACTATAAATCCTTACATCAAAAGGATCATCTGCACCATCGGTCATTGACACATCATCCCCATCGTCCGCTCTAGGAGATGATCCACCTTCACCAGGTATTTCATTAGCATCAGCCATATTTACTGGAATGGCAGAAGGCCTGGAGTCTACTCTCATCCTTGTTCGTGGCCTGATGTCTTCATCATCCGCATCTGTAATGACGCAAAATTTATGACTAACTTTGGCCAAAAGCATGATGTCAAGTGACTTTGCAATCTTTCAATATATCTAAATAAAAAAGAACATGATCAGAAATAAAGATCAAACCTTGATCATGAAGCAGATGAGGAAGCCTGCGCTGAGAAACGCGAGCTTCCCTTGCATCAAGTTCCATTTCGGCGGCTCTTCGGTCTGCCAAAACCTGATCCAAATCCCTTTCATCTTCCAAGGTATCATCAAGTCCAACCGCCTCATACCGGTCCTGCTCGCCCATCCTCCGATAATCGCTGCAAAAACAAAAAAAACGTCAATAACCCACATAAAGGAAGCACAGAATCCACATGAAAAATACAACAATACTAACTCCATAAAATTTTCATTGAACAGATCCTCCCCATCCTCTTCTTCTTCGTTTAAATTTCCATCTTCAGGGTCATCTCTAATAATTTCGTGCTCCACAGAAGCTTCATCATCATCGGTGTAACCCTGACTAGTATTAAAAGGAAGCAAGTCCGAGTTGAATCCGGATGAGGGAGATCCAGGAGTGGCAGGTGGATGCCCATTTCCTCCAGTTCCATTACCCGATCGCGCTGAATCATCCTCACCTGCCATTTCAACTACAAAATTTCCAGAATGGGTGTGCGTGCTAGGGCTTTCAAGCTTCTCAGCCGTTATTTAAGCGGGAAACTTAGCGCCAAAATGTATTACCATTTGGGCCGATAAACCCATGGGATGTGTATTTCAAATTTTCAATGGACATAAGCCCATGTTCATATACCTCTTTTTCTAATATATTTACACAATATATTATATCTTCAAATAAAGCATAAAAATAAGGATAACTTGTGTATTATAAATTATAAAATAAAATTAATGTAAAATTAAATTTGATAATTTATTTAGTGAAATGATGAAACTTTTGAAGAAAAGTTATTACAAAAGAAAATGGTGCATATTTTGTTTTGTCATCAATCTGTGACTCCCACAGACCTCAACGTCTCGGCTTCCCTGGGGCTAAACAAGACAAAAAAGGAGTTAGGGGAAAAAGAGTTTTGATTGATAAATAAAAATACCGTGTGGAAGGATTAGGGGGCGTAAGATCCTCCTTGTCTTGTTGAATGTGAGCAATCTTCCTAAGAAACGACTTGTTCTCGAACTTATCTGCAGATCTGATCACATCATCCGCTAAATCCACCTCCGGTACGCACTTCCTCCGTTGTTTAGATACCTGTACCGATGGGGAATAAAGGAGTTGCTGCTTCACAGAGTGGAATCCGATGCATCCCGCGATTCCGACCATTCCTCCCATCACACCAATAACCATCCACACCGGTCCGTATATCGCGTACAGCTTATTCAACATTCTGCCCTTTTCTGGTTGCGTAGGAGCAGCGGATGAAGATGGAGCCAGTTTTGGAATGGTGTATGAGGCCATGTTTCTCCGGTAAGGAAGCACCGCCGCTGGTCTGCATTGTCTCTGACGTTTGAATAAAGAAATGGCATTAGTTTAATTAGAAATTAAGACTAGGTTGAGGATGGAAGACCTAACCAGAGCATTGAAGGCCATTGTTGGGATACGAGCGTGATGTGTTGTGATTTTTTTAAATATAATCACCATCAACGGAGGCCCATGTTTTTTGCCAGAGAAAAGAAAACCACCGGCGGTTATTTCTCATGCATTGAAAGGTTCTTATCCGTACAACACATCTGAGGGCAAAAAGGTAACAATATGATGCCTAAAGGAGAATTCATGTATGTAATTGGATTATTATCCTGAGAGAAAATACAATTAATACTGGAATGCCAATCTTGTTACTTGTTACTTAAAAAACATGATTTTTGTAAAAAAATCAATACAATGTTGTTGGAATATATAATATAATATAATATAAATGCAAAATCAGTCTGCCTTTCTCCTGAAGGAGCAGAGCAGCCTTGCCCGTCCGCCAGTTGGTTGGCACAGCACTGTCTGGGAATTTCCGCAATGGCTCAACACAGTTGTTGTGCGAATAAAAATCCAATCATCAATAAAAATAAACTTACATAGTAAAACAACCCTGGCACTTCACATCCAGCAACAAAACACCATAACAACTGAGCATTAAAAGCTTCATCTGTAAAACAATTACCATCAAGAAAGAAGACGTTTAAGTTCTTTTCAAGTTCGGCCGGAGGATTGAGTAGATCGATGTCATTGGGAAGCACCTATCCATAAACAATCAAAAATCATCTCCATCACTTGAATTTGAACGAGATCATTAATTTACTTACCATCTTCGATTCGTGGCTCACAGATTTCCCTAGACATTAGGGTTTTGAAAATTTGCTACTTTTATATTGACATTGGGCTCGAGTTGGGCCCAAACATGAAGATGGTGAACTATTATATTAAATTCAAGTCAAGTCATGTTTATAAGGTACATGAATACAGCCAGAAAAATCATGAACCTTAGTGGGATGGTGACTAGTTTGTCCCATTTGGTAGGACTTTGAGGAGCTCTATATCAAATAGTAATGTTTTATCGATCAATCCTTGGTTCTTCAGTACAAAATCCAAAGCTCTTTGACCCTGTGATGATACACACAATAACACCCCACCATAACCATTTTTAAAAGTATGTATGTTCCAACAATACCGAAAAAGTTGTTGGTTTTGGGCCTTTCTTGTTGAAGTCATAATCAGGATATCCCAACTCCGGCGGAACAACAATCCTGAAATATTATAATGAACTTTCAACCTCATCATTAATATTTTTTACAATAGGGATATCCCTAAATGCATCACCTTCTGACGCCACCAGTAGCCATCCCTTTGAGAGCTTCCTCAAATGCCGGTATAACCTGCACAACAAATTCTGAACACACCAAACAACAAAAGAATGGAATTTATTTCCTACCTCTTGGGAACCTAATATGAACTTATAGAAATCCTTGTCGTCCCCCTGTTAAATTCAAGGCAAGGCATTCATCAATTCTGCATAAATAAGAATCAATCAACTTGATGGCAAGAGTGAAGTACCACAAAAGAGCCACCTTTTGTCTTGTTCCGAGCTTCAAATATTCTCCCATAGTAACCAATTGTGTAACCATCCCAATCAACCTGAACCATCAAATTTCATCATTCAGGCTCCTTGGAACTACATACTGCAACCATAAATACAACACATGATGTGCTTACTACTACAGTCTCTCCCATTTTCGGACTTGGGCCAGTACCCACTCTTAAATCCTGCACTTACACATGTATGGAATTTCAATTCAGAGAAATACCTTGAATGAAATTAATCCAGAGCACAGCAATTATAAGCAAATGACCTTGTACTGTAAACCTGAACTTGTCTCAGTGTAATCAGGATAACGCATCTTTGTTTTCCCATAATTCTTTCCTCTCAATGCAGGCACTATATTCGAGCTACTGTTAGTCTTCAAAGCTATTAGCCAGTCAATCATACAAAAATATGCTACTTCTTTCTACAATCTTCATCATTCATTTCATGTAGAAATACGGCTCGGAAAAACAAATCCATCGACACATCAACGCAAAGGTACTTACTGTCAGTAAATTCTGATGCCTCGGAAGAATATTCAAAACTTTGATAAGTGAAAATTGCCGCAATCAGTCCCACTGAAGACAGAACAAATCTTCTGCGATCAATTACCGGATTTATCTCAATGTTCCCACTCCCTTCTTCAGATGGGAAAAACAACAAACTTTCTCAGAACCAGCAAAACTTACAAAAAATCATATCTATGGCTCACCATAGGAGTTGGAGGAATCAGCGGAATATCGACCAAAGATAGCCGGAATCGGAGTAGTCAGTCGCGGGTAATCCGAGTTGATGGATTTCGCCGGAGAGAAACGAGATAAAGTTCCGACCGCCAATACAGAAGCCATCGGATTACAAGTGGAATTCCGAGAAACGATATAAAGGTAACGGCCATACATTTTGCTGTTCGAGGGATAAATGACAAAAAAGCCCTTGATTATCTAAAGAAAACTATATCTTATAGCTGTTTTTCATTACCATAGTTATTCAGAACAGCAAGAAGCGAAAAACTAAACAATAGTTTATTCTCATCCAAGAAAGTGTAAGTTGGGACCTCCAAATTGTAGGGTGCAGGGCCTTTACGAATCCGACCTGATATATCGTAATGAGATCCATGACATGGGCAAAACCAACCACCAAAATCACCAGCATTTGGTTAAGGAATACACCCAAGATGAGTACACACGCCAACCACCACAAGCCATTCTGGATTCTTGACTCTAACACCATCCTCCGGCGGATCACGCAACGAAGAAACATCAACACTGTTAGCCAACTCGATATCATCTTCTGTACGTCGCCTAATGAACACTGGCTTCCCACGCCACTTCACCATAACCGTAGCTCCAGATTCAATGCTCTACAGGTCTACCTCGATAGATGCAAGATCTAGGACATCTTTGCTCAAGACAAATTTGAGTACTAAGAGGCGAGCCAATGATGCATACACAAACCTGCCTCCAGTCAACACGAAGTAAGCAAAAGCACGTTTGCTTGGATCCCTGCCGGGTAGCGCTCGTGATTGTGCTCATCATAGATGATCTTTGCACTGGGATTCTTGATAGCCGCAACAGTAGCAGGGATATCTGGAATCAACCCTGATTCCAGCCCGGGAGCAATAGCACCAGAAGAGAACCCTACAAAAATGCCAAACAAGTGCAATAGTAATAATCAGTTTTGGTTTCTAACTCAGTACACCTCAGATAAATCTTAACCATGTCATAAAATGCAAGCTCTCGTATTATATGCAATTACTAGAACGAAGTAAAGGTGCACATTAAGTTTCATAATAAAACAGTTGTCATTTTTAATCAAAATCACTGTATTATACTAGACAGATCAATGAACTGATATATACTATGAAAAAATATCATTGCCCAATTCACTACATAGAAACACCGTACGCTAATAAAATACAAGAGAAAACCAAAGTATGCAACAAACCTTTGATTTGATAAGAAAAGAAACTCGGATATGAAATTGAGCGATGAACCGCATAAATCAATCCATCATGTCCGCCGAAGGAATGATCAACTACGAGAAAATGGTTTCTAACAACCGTAGCCACAAACGCCGAAGGCGAAATATTGCGAGAACCCCATTTAATGGAAGATAGCCTCCTCCCAGCGATCTTCAGCATCTTGTCTCCAAACACCGCAGATTTGTAATCGTTGGCGAAAAATTGGAACGTAGACAAACTATCAAGAGATTTAAAAGACCCTCTCGGACAACGTTTTTGGGTGACGGAAAATAATGACGTAGTCCAATAGTGGGCCAAGCTTAGATTTGTACACAATTCAGATGGATGGGCCCATTAATACATCGGGCCATCGCAGCAGAAAATTCAAAATAGTATTGATATTTGTTCGAAAATTTTAATTTATAAATCTTTAAATTTATTCGAAATCAATTTTAATCTTCATATTTTTAAAAAATAAAATTTGATATATTAAAAATTATTAATAATCATCAATTTGAAAAACAAAGAGGTTGTCGTTGTTCATTTGTCTCTAGATGATGGAAAACAAAATGGAAGCACTAGCATTGGATAAAGTTTCTAAGAAAATTGTTGTGGTAGAGGTTTACCCTCCAAAAAGGCCTTGAAAAGCACTAAAGATCTTTCAGGTTGCGAAAAGGGAGCCTCGTGAGAAGCTCCTCTTATGGTGGCAAAGGAGAGGATGCTGCCATAAACCTGCGTCCATCCACCAACCTGAAAGCAAGCATAATTTTGAGATGAGATTATCATCTGTTTATGTTTAGCATGGAGTTATCAAATTACCTGCATCCCAGCAAACCATACTCTATAAGGTGTACTTGTTTTCAGCCTCAACTCTCTTCCCAGACGATGGACAATTCTTCTAGTCCCAGTTAAGGGTATCACTGAATCTTGATCTCCGCTGTTATTTTATTAACAAAAGATATAACATTCTTCTCTAACCTTAAAACATAACCATACTTTTACCTGTAAACAAGTACCCTAACTCCACCCTCGATTACCCTCCTCACAATATTTATTGTTGCTACTTCCAGATCAAGCAGCTCATAATCTAATATCCTGTCAAATTTAACGACAATGTGTTGTTTAGTAATCCAATATTTTTGCAATAATAATGTCAACTTTACTTGCTGCAGACGATCCATCCGACAAGCCTTGCGTGGAGAGCCTCTTGAACATCTCGTCTATTTAAATACTTAACAGTCTCGTCCTCGATGCATACATCTATCTCCTCACTCACTTGCTACACCATCACAGTGATGAAGAATGAAATAACACATTTTAAAGTTATGGTCATGCAAAACTGGAACAAGATTAACCTGTGGAGTTATAGCTCTGGATTGTGAGAGCACAGAAGGAATACAGACATCGAGTGTGACATCATATTTGTCGATAAATTTACTGGTCTCGGTAGAAACCAGGCTCATCACCTTGGAACAAGTAGAGGAAAGAGAATCTCTGTAGTATTCACTGACATAACGTGAATAGTTGCAGGCAGAAGTGAACAATGCATATGTAGTGTCTGATATCAATCCGTGTGACCAAAAAAACTCGGCTCTCGAGTTGAAATCAGTTGCAAATTCCAAAACTGGATTCCCAAGCTGAACAAACAACAAAGGATTTTATTTGGCTCTCAGATTGCAAAAAAAGAACTAAAACTCACAGCAAGTCCTTTCAAGTTGAATACGTGTTGCTTCTTGTTGAATTCAAGCATCAGTTCCGCCAGTTGAGGAATGTAATGACCTTATAACAAAACATAAAACTTGGTTTAAAAGTATTATTCTTAACAAATTCCTCTCATACCTGCATAGCTCTCTCCTGTGATATACAGGCTTCTGTTTTTATACTGTGGGAACTTGAGGAACCAGTTTCGTAAGAAAATCAAGTTGTCCTCAGCTGCATTATCATACCAAAAAATGCATGTTTTAAAACTTGATAAAACAGTTTTTTAATGGTGGAGTAGGGGATTTAGGGAAGCATGCCTGTTGTCTTATCATTTACACCTTCATAGGATGAATTTGCAGAATAGGAAAACCCGACTCCCACCGGTGATTCCAGATACAAAATATTTGCTTCTGTGAACCAGTTAAGAAATATCACAAACCATAGAAACCCAGTTGAAGATAGAAAAGTTGTATGAAAAAAATTCAAATGGAAAAGTACCAGTGTTCCAGCTATAATTATTCCTCACCAGTCCCTTGGAGCTCGGCCTGAAGGGACCATTCTCAGAAAATGCCCCAACGCCCAGAGATGAGCAGCCGGGCCCTGGATATGGACAGCCAGTAAAGCATAAGCACAAATCCCAAGAAAAAAACATTTCTGGTTCAAGTTCAAAAATGTAGAAGCGAGAGTTTTACCTCCATTTAACCAGAGAACTAGTGGCTTAGACTCCGAATCAACTTCAGCTTCAACAAAGTAATAAAAGAGAGATCCTTGTCTTTTGGGATTAACACTTACATACCCAGAAAACTGCTGGAAACTAACTTGAGGCTGTCCAGGAAGCCGATATATTCTATCAGCTGCTGAAGTGGAAGAGAATGAATCAACACATTTCATACAAAGGTATACATGTGACAGTAGAACAAAAGCTATCACTTTGGTTTTCATGAAGATGAATAACACCACAATCAGAAAGTAAAACAAGTGAAGATAAGAGAGTAAACTGACGAGGGAACACCAATATATATCTAAATGTTTTTTTTACAGTTTTGTCGTTTCAGAAAGTATTCAGTGTGTGAACTCCGATTAGCTAAAACCAAGATGAGATAAAGAGAATGAATATCTGGCATACGCAGTGTTGCAGGTTAGCATAGTACCCCAAAAGCCTATTCTCTCCCACATTGGTCCACTGTAGTCTTAATAAAAAGATACCTTTTTTGCAGGAATGAATTTCCATCTCTTGTTACACTTATCGAGAAACAAATTTCGTGGGCAAATGAAACAGATCTTTTAATAATTTTCATTTTTTTCCTAAATAAGTGTCTTTCTAATTTTCATTTATGTATCTCACAGTGCTAGGGACAGTAAAAAATTGGCCCCTTGCCTTCAAGTTTGAATCCAAAGGGAATAATATTATCTTTATCGCTGGTTTTCTGTCAATATGCTTTCGAATCTAAATGTACTTGGCGTTGAAGATCATCCTTCAGACCATCCTTTTGCTGCTACTTCCTGATAGAATCGATAGAGTATTGTTAATTTTATAACAAACATTTGATATGTATATAATTTGAATATTATTTAAAGATCCGCAGAATCCTACGTTACCATTAAAATTTAACCAAAGAATACACAATCTTTATTCACCAATTGTTACTAGTAGATTAAAGAAGAAGAAACAAAAGGGAAAACTGAGAAACGCAGAAGTAGCAGAGTACTCTCTCATTCTTTTTTAATAGTGGAATCATGTGACACCGTGAAAAACACACATGGTAAAAGGTAAAACACAACTCACCCTCTTATTTTATTGCTTTTGTTTGATTTCACCTATTTGGCCACTGCTTCTACCACCATATCCTTGATTCTAGCTAAAGCAAAGCCTCCTTAAATTATTTGAAGCAGTTATTCTGTGAGATAATTAAGTTTGATTACTAACTCTCTAAACTGTATGTCTAATTTTTAGGACCTAATGAGTCAAACTAAAGCTCAGACCATGATGAACACAACAGCACTGTGTTTCTTTTCCCACATACCTGCTCAAAATTAACTTTTTGACCACTGTGGAGCCTGACCACACATCCTCCTCATTAAAAATGGAGTATAAAATTATAAGGGTAGCCCACTTTAGCCTAAAGTCCCTCACTTGTTCCCTTGTTCATTTACCTAAACTTTGAATATTCTGATTGATTTAATAAGTAATCATAACGACGCAGGTTGACCACCTATTGGAAATTGTGATGGTACGGGACTTTAATTTTTATCAGCTAAAAGCAGCAACATTTCTCCCATTAAATTCCAACATCCATAAATCACATTGCAGAATTCGGATTTCTTCGATAATCAATTGAATATTAAGGCTAGGGCAGAAGAAGTAGTAAAAAAGATAATGTTTTTGTGTTCGTGTATACTTTACCTTTTTAATATACTAACAATTTTCAGCAGAGAAAGATCCTTTTTACCGGAGACACCGCACATTTTCAGCACAAGCAATTGTTGTTGGCCTTTTGCTGTGTACTTCATTTCTGTCTTTCAGTCTTTGACTCTTTGTATGATTCCGGATTAAGTGTCGTACGCAAGTTTGTGAAGAGGCCCATATGTTTGGCCCAAAGGAAAGCCCATTTGTTTGGTTTCACCATTCAAATGAAAACAAATAATATATGATAAATTTCATTTTTATTATTCAAATTTTCTAAATTCATAATTTACACTAATTCATTTAAAGTTATTATAAATTGAGTGCCGTTTTCAATTTTGATTTTTATGATCCATAGTACCCCGATAAAATATATTTTTCTTATCTCTAGATTTAGTTAACTCTCGTAGACAAAAGTTCATAGTTAATTATATTTTTCATATCAAGAGAGGTTTAAGTCTAACGAGAATAATATTCTACGAGTAACAGTTCATTTAGTTTCAAACCTCTTATAAAAATTTTCGATGAAAATGATATATGCGATGTAGTTAAATTAAATTAATTTGTTAATATAATAAGTAAATATAAAATTTTGATATTAAACATGTATAAATTTTTGTGTCGGTAATTATAATTAGTCTTATGACTATATATCAATGTTTTATAGGGACTATAAATTTTGTACTTGTTACATGTGGAATATATTAATTTTGTAATATTTTTATTTGTAAGTAAGAATAACTTGTAATCAATTTGCATGTTTAAGACTAAGATTTTTAGGTGAAAAACCTGATAACCGAGAGATAATTAATGGGGCACCAAACACAAATATATTGAGAAAGTTAAATTGTATAGCAATTCCAAACTCCTCTAACTTGTCCCTCTTGACTCTTATCGAGTAATCCCTCCTTTTATAGGATAATAATGATATTATTTTATCCCTAAAATAGTCACAAAAGTATACTTTTGCACATCTTAGAACCGTATTGTCGCTGAGATACACCATGGATTCAGGCAACAACCATTATCAACAACTATGCAAAAAATGCTAAGTGAAAAAGGTTTGACAATCGTTGGTTAAGGCTTCTACAAGTTATATAATGGCACCGACTAATGTTGATTGAGCTCTATATGCCGGCCTAAGTCTAGTGTCGATGGAGCCTTATTTGCACACTCAAGTGTCGATTGTCATCTTCCAAGTCGATCGTCTGTATCAATTCGAATACACGACCGAGTATGTTGATCCAAGCATTCCATACCTTGACATTATTTGTCCAATCCGATATATGAGATATAGCAGACAGTTACCAAGGAAAATATATATTTAATAATTATATTAACAAAATGATTTTTAGGGATAAACCTAGACTCATGAAATGATTTTGTAATTAGTGATCCCGACAAAGATACATGTATTTCCTGAAAATTAAGTACGAACGATGTACCGATTACATATATCAACATTAATATTTTATATAAAAATGTAAATTGTGAATTTAAAAAATTAATTATAAAAATGTGAAGGTATAGTATTAAGTATAGTGTCCCTGCACAACTTTCCACCGTATAACATTCCTCCAAAACATAGTTATGCTTTCTCAATGGACTCTCTCTCACGTAGTGAACACACACACTTCCACATGGAATTGGAAAAAGAGCAACAGCCACCGGAGATCCAAATCTCCGCCAAGGCATTGCACGCCGCCACTCCCTCTACTGAACCGCCTTCCATCGACCCACAAATGGCGGTGGTTGCCCCCATCAACTAATCTTTCAAAACGACAACAACGTCCGTCTCGGTGAGATAGGGGGAGATGGAAATTACGAAACCTTGCCACGGCGGCCTATTAAGACGTGGCGCTACCACAAGGACACATCATTGGCTTTTAAAGCTTCCAAAACACGCCCTTTGACCAACCTCGTCAATGGTGGTGCCGCTACGGGCGGCGGCGGTGAGGCTAGTTATCAAGACTCCGTTGAGAATACTGAAAGTTTCGCTGATTTTTCCCAACCAAAGCCCAAGATTAAAAGCCGGCGAAAAGGGATCGTAGCAATTGGAATAAATTCGATACTTGCGTGTTAATAACGGCGGTGCTATTGGAGGAGTAGCGATAATCGAGAGTTCAAATTTCCTTCCAGAGAAAAATGACAACAAAAACGACAAATTTCGAGAGTTTGAGGTCGAGGGCTCCGACAGTCGTCTCCTTAAAGAGCAGCAAAGCCCATTTAACTCCGCAAAGAACATGGGTCTCCGTTTCTGGGAGCAACACAGAGCCAGGGTGCCAGAAAAAAACGGTGTTCATCAGAATGAGGTGGATTCTCGTGAGAAGCGGTATGAGGTAATTTGTGGGGTGAAAGAATGGAAAGATAGTCCCCTGTTTTTGAGATACATGAGCTTGACGAAGATGTTTTAGCAATGCTTACGTTGGAAGATCTAAAAGATATGGGTATAAATGGTGTTGGTTCACGGAGGAAGATGTATTGTTCCATTGTCAAACTCAGAAAGGGTTCCTTGAGTTGGCTTACCAGTAGTTAGTGTTGGATAATAATCCTCTAATTTTGCCCGATTAAGGTAGTTGACTTTTTTTGGGGGTTAAGGGTCTAGTAGTTGTGTACAAAGGATGGAATACACCTACAAAACTTGTATCTTCAATCAATCTCTTTTATCATTCAACTTTCCCTGTTTCATTTCTTCATTCATTCATTTTGTAACAATGGCGACTTATTTGATGATGAATTGTGATATCCATATTATCCATTCATTTCAATTTTCCTATAGTTTGATCTCAAAACTTGACATACTGACTAAATTCTTGTGTTGTAATCCTTGCTTATGCTTTCAATTTGTGTGTTCATCCCAATGACTGACTAGTGTGTTAAACTAGTCATTTGAGTGAGTTTTGGATTATGGGATTTCTATAATTTCAGAAAGAGTACATCTCTTTCTGACTTCAAAGCACCACCCAATCCTATTGTGTCTTGTCATTGTTGGAACAAGCTCCAGCGTTGAAGAACGGAAGAAATGCAGAGGCAAATATGATTCTGGAAGCCTTTGAAGTAATAAATAAAAGAAATGCTTTCACGTTTTTTTAAAACGCGTTTTTGTCTTTCCCTTGTAACCCTATTATAAATAGGGGATATCACTGCTTTAAACATAGACTACTGATATGCATTTTGCTTGACGGCTAACATCTCTGTTTCTATTGCAATACACAACACAACCAATTACAGCTACAAATCTATCATGGTATCGGAGCTAATTGGTAAGGAACCACCGTACCCGTGTACAAATTTGTGTCTTTAGTTTTTTATCAGGTCAGAAAGATGACTGCACGCTCAACTCAAGGCCCTCCTATTCTGGAAGACAACAACTATTTTTCCTGGTCCATCAAAATCACAACATACTTGAAGTCAAAGAATCTATGGCATGTTGTAGAGAAATATCAAAATATCTCCATAACCCCTACTGCTACTGAGGCAGAGAAGAAAACATATGAAGATTATGCCATACTCAAATACCAAGCTATGACTATACTACATGATGCCCTTTCAGAAACTATGTTCGATAAAATTGCGGATTGTCAAACACCAAAGGCTATATGGGATAGATTGAAAGAGTTATATGAAGGTGGAGATCAAATACGGAAAATGCACATTCGAAATAAAATGGCAGATTTTGAAGCAAATAGAATGCATCATAAGGAAACACTTCAAGAGTATTATGATCGTACCGTGAAGATGGTTAATGAAATTCGAGCCCTTGGAGGAGATTTGTCAGATGAAAAAATTATTGAGAAGGCATCTATGAGTTTGCCAAACAAATTTGAAGCTAAATTGTGCGCAATCGAAGAATGTGAAAAATTAAAGAAACTTGCTGGACTTACAGAAGATAAAACCTCATTTAGTGAGTTCATCAGCTCACTTCAGTCTTCGGAAAAACGAATCTCCATCAGACCCTTGGAACTTGAGGAAATATCTACAAAGAATGAAATTGCTCTAGTATCACATGAGCCTTGTGAAAATTCTGCATTGAATATATATAAAGGAAATACTTCAACAAATCAGCCTCAGCACACTTNAAGAATTAGGTGACTTCATGAAATATAATTGGAAAAGATAATAAACTAATACTATAGTGTGTGGTATTGTTGGATATTTGTCAAAATCAAACCATTGTGATTTAAATGATGAATTATTGGTTAAATCGAGCTTGAACATTATTCAAACTTAAGTTTAGAGAAATCAAATTAATTCTATTAGTGATTCTCCGTCTTCAACTTGGAAAAAAACCCCATTTGTTAGTGTTTAATAATCCTAATTACAATAGTGATCACGGGTTAACGTGGATTAATAGCCAATCAATACCGAGAAACCGTATTGTGCATTTGCAATGCTATCTAGTATGATTTTTTATAGAGAAATCATGTTAACGTCAATTACGATTGATAACATACAATACATTAATTTTAACGGTCTTCTTAGATGGTTGATAATAAACGTATTGATAACTTAAAATGTTTTTTATGTATCTAATTGAAGTTTGAAGATTATAGTTGAATATTTTTGTTCAAATTTGATATACTGGTGTTGTTTGGAAAGTCAGTTCACCGTCCGGTGCGGTGAACGTGAAGTAGTTATATTTTATTTTAACCAAACATCATTAATAACTGCGTTCGTGCAACCGCAAAAAACAGCAGTGAATTCACAATTGGTTTAACCCAACGGCCACTAGAACTCACCAGTCAAATATCAATTTTATCATTGCTAAATTATAATTTAATTTTTTAAAAAATAATTTTGATTAATAAATTCTTATATTCTATCAATTACATGTTAAAACTATAAAAATATATATAATAATTTAAAAATATAGTTTTTGACCTAACGAATTTATCATAAAAGAATATGAAATATAATTTTTAAATTATACATAATTATTTAAAAATAAGTACAAAAAATCATTTAATGTCATCACTGTTAAATTTCTAGAGTCTGATTAATTTACGTGGGAAGTGTGCTCGAATATAACGTATAAGAGGAAGGAGACCACACCGTAAAAGACTTGAATAAATAATTTACTATAGTTTACTTTCCCTCTTATAAACCAATCCAATTCATTTTCATTTTCCAATGTGGAAAAATAACCACAATTTCAATACACCCCTCAAATTCAACTACCTGATAAGTTGGACTTGACCATTCAAACTGGTGGATTACCAACCGACAATTTCATTAAACCGGACTAACCCGACAAGATCACTCAGGATTTTCCGAACCCTCTTTGATACCATGTTAAATTTATAGAGTCGAATCAATTTACGTGGGGAATGTGTTCGGATATAACGTATAAGAGGAATGATTCACACCGTAAAAGACTTGAACATGTCATTTACTATTATCCACTTCCCTCTTATAAATCAATCCAATCTATTTTCATTTTCTAATGTGAGACAATAACCACAATTTCAACAATCACGATCACTGCACTGCTGTTTCAAAAATAGTTTTTTTAAATCACGATCAATTCACCTCACAGTACAGTAGAGTCATCTCACCTCACCGTTATTTATCAAACGATATTCCAAACGTACTCATTATTTGATGTGAACTATAAGACTGTGCATACGTGAGGGTCGCAACCCATACAAAAAGACTAGCCCAAAGTCGAGAAGTGGGCCTAAGCAGACGAGATCGAGGCCACAACCCATTCAAATCGAGCTCAACTAGGACAATTTATTGAAGGAAACTGTGATCACTATCGAAAGCGCTAAGTCTTGGATCAATCTCTACCACATCCGATCGATCCTGCCCATGCGTGTTAACCTATTCATAAGGAAATAACCGTATTCCAAATATGCACGTATATTAAGAAAATTGGTAGATTTTACAGAAATCTAATAATAGACTTAGAGCAAAATCACTAAATAAAGGTGACAACTCACTCCTATATAAAGGATAGAAAAGAGAAAGGTTTTTATGTTTTGTTCATCACCTTAAGACCAACCCTTTCATCATATCACCATGTTGCTAATTCTTCCTGTTATTTTCAATGTTATTCTTTCTATTGTCTCGATAACTATAGTTTTTTTCATCTTTTCTTTAGAGTTTTCCACGTTAAATCGTCGTCTTCGTTTATTTCTTTTCTCCTTTAAAGTTGTCTTCAAAAACAACAAATTTAAACCGGATCTTGATCATTAATTGTGATCATAATCCGATAACTGTTGATACCCCTAAAAAATCACAATACTATTTGAGCAAAAATATACATTTATAGCCATCAAATTTGAATTAAATATGCGTAATATACCTCAAGTTGTTATAACATTTACAATTGAAACTCTAAAGACATGGTTCATGTTTTCTATTATTATCCACAATTTTCAAACTTCAACGGTCGATTTTGTATAATTTTTAAATTATAAGGGTCTTATTTGCATATTTTGTGAGTCAATCATAAGGGAAAAATGTTCGTCAACTTAACAAAAAATTGAGTGTTACAATGTTAAGGTTAAAAAACAAATGATATTGATAATTTCAAGTGACATTCATACAATTTCGTAAGTTATAGAGTATCACCTAAATGTGGAACTACTTATACAATTTTCTCATATGAAATTTTTTAACTTAGAGAATATTTTTTTTGAACAGAGGTATTTTACATAACCTGTTAGGAGTTATTGGCAAAGTACATCCCATTAATAAATAATAAATAATAAATAATAAATAATAAATAGCTAAATCATAATCATAAAATTGAATAAGCCAGGTTTGGTGAGCATGAGGGGCACAAATATAAATTTAAGGAAATAAAATGCAAATTCGGATAAATGTTGGGTAGACATTGCAAAATGATGAAAACCCTGCAAGCTGGATGGAAATCAAAAATGCCGATGACATTGATTTGGATGTTCTGACCACCCAAACCCTCACTCCTCTCACACTTCCAAGCACATAATTCTCCTCGCAATCTTCAACCGCTCTCCGAAACCCTAATCCTCCCGTTTCTTGTTTGGATATCTGCATACTCATGCGTACATCCCTAGCTTTTATTCGTTGAATCTCTTTCCGCTCACCGATTTCTTTTTTTCATTTTTTTTCAAATATCGACTTCGTGTGATGGCGGAGAGCAAGCTATATCTTCCGGACGATCTCATCGAATCTAGACTTTCCGATCAGTCGTGGAATCCGGATGGTAAATTTATGTTTGATGTCGTTAGCGATTGTTTCTTTTTTTAATCTGGTATTGAATTGGTTGGACTCTGATTTTTCTTGTTGATCCGCGTCCGCAGTATTGCTTCTATAGGTCCTAAATCAGATTATCTGTATCAGATTTATTATTTGAGGTGGTCGATTCCGTAATAGTCATTTTCTTGAAATGTGTAGGATACTGTATTTGGTTTCTCATCTGTTTTTAGGATACGTGTATGTAATATTTCACTGTTGAATTTGGTTTCACTGTGATTCCCGTCTGTTGCTTCCGTGAAGGTGTATTGTTGTTCGATCTGCTTCTACCATGCGTGATTTTCCAGCATTATTTTTGTCAAGTGCCTTTGTCTGAACTGATTCTTTTTCCTTGCGTGGTATTTATTTGCATTTTCTAATGAAGGAATTGACGATGACAAGGGGTTGGAGGGTATAATCGATGAAACCAAAGGTGACTGGATTTTCCTGATCCTAGTGGGTTATTGGAGATCCTTTTTCCTACATGGTTTTTCCTGTATTTTTTCCTTCATTATTTTCATTGTTGCTGCAGATCAAGCTGCATCCGAGAACATGCCTCTGTCTCCACAGTGGCTGTATGCAAAGCCAAATGAACCTAAAACAGTAAGCACACCAGGAATGAGTTGAATTATTTGTGGATATTGAATTTTGATATCTCAGGTAGTCAAGGTGGTTTACCATAACACATATTTATTTTTAAATATCACGCTTTTTATGATGTGTTTCTTTCCTGAACTTCCGCGTTTTTCATTTCTCTATTGTTTTTTATCATCAGGATATTCGCAGTCTGAGTACACTTTCACTGGGGAGCTCTTCAGATTTGAACCAGAAGGATGTCTGGCGTTCAGATGCCCCTGGAGAAAAGAAAGACTGGAAAAAAATTGCTGAAGTTGATGCTGGTCGCCGCTGGCGTGAAGAAGAAAGAGAAACTGGATTACTCGGCCGAAGAGATCGTAGAAAAATGGATAGGCGTGTTGAGAATGCTCCTGGAAGAGAAATAACTGAGAAACCATCGCTTGCTTCTGATCGCTGGCATGATGGTGGCAATCGAAATTCTGAAACTCGGCGTGACAATAAATGGTCCGCAAGATGGGGTCCTGATGACAAAGAAAAGGAATCTCGAGTGGAAAAGAAATCTGATATGGAAAAGGAAGAGCCCCAGGGTGAGTTGTCAATTCTAAACATTCGTTCTATTCCTGAACGTGATACTGATTCACGCGATAAATGGAGACCTCGCTATAAGTTGGAGGCAAATCCTGGGGTGCCTGGGACTCATCGTGCTGCACCAGGATTTGGAATTGAAAGGGGGCGAGCTGAAGGCTCAAATTTGGGTTTCGGTGCAGGGCGAGGAAGGTCAAATGTTTCTATTTTTGGAACTCCTTCGGTAGCACCGGTGGCTGACATTAGTGGGAATGCACTTGGAAAACATAATTTTTATGGTGGAATATTTGTTTACCCAAGGGGCAAGTTGCTGGATATATATCGCAGGGACAAGTTGAATTTGCTTTTTACAAAGATACCAGACAACATGGATGAAGTGGCCCCCTATACTCAACTAGATGTTATTGAACCCTTAGCTTTTGTTGCTCCTGATTCAGAGCAGGAGGTTAGGGTCATAATGCAATTATTTGCTTTGTTAGCCTGTTAGTGAAATATTTGCCTGAGTTTCAGTATTTTTTCTGATCGTCTTTTCATTTCAGGGTATCCTGAATGACATTTGGAAGGGCAAATTAACTAGTAGTGGAGCTTCTTATAGCTCATTCAAGAAGGGAAGATCAACTAACGACACTTCTGGTATATTTGGATGTAGTTTAGTTATCATATTTTTAAAATCTTAGCATGGTTATCTCCCCACTGATTATATCATATTATTTCTGTTCTCTGATTTGCCAGAATTTGGCGATTCAGAATTTTTAAATGGGAGGCAGATAACATCGTCAGATATCACTGGAGAGATACAAAAGGACTGTCAGAAATCATCAGGCATTGATGAAGCCATTGGCAAAAACACCTCCCAAGGTATTCTGTCGGAAACAAGTGATGTAAACAGTTCCTTTTTTGTTTGAAGGATTTTGATGTTCTCGTAGTCTTAAAATCTTGCTTAACCCTTTTCAGAAGGGGCTGATGGTGGAGGACCATATGAAGTTTCTAAGGTCTTTGCAAATAAAGAAATTGGGAATGTCAGCCTACAAACTGCTACTGATGCTCAGTCTGTTGATGCTTTGCTGAAGGTGGTCGATTCTGGTGTTAACCAGCACCCTGCTGCTGATGTTAGAGGGTTGGCTTCACAGTACGAGACTAGCCATAATTTAATGGAGCAGTCGAACACTCCTTTTGCTGCAACCTGGGATCGCCAACAGCAAGAGATAGAACAGTTGACTGTTGGTTCTCAGTTTGATAGAGGAGTAGCCCCTGAAGAGTTATGTTTATTTTATCGTGATCCTCAGGGAGAGATTCAGGGGCCTTTTCTTGGTGAGGATATCATATCATGGTTTGATCAAGGCTTCTTTGGGACTGATCTTCCTGTCCGTTTGGAAGATGCTCCAGATGGTTCACCTTTTATTGAATTGGGAGATGCTATGCCTCATTTGAAGTTTCAGCATTATGGTACCCTAGCAATTCTAGGTGATGCTCAAAACATGCCTGTTGATGAAGGAGGGAGAGAAGCATGTGCACAATCTGGTATTCCTGTTCGTCACCCAGATTTGACTTCGTTTAATGATGGTTCTCAATGGAAACTTCCTGATTTGGACCCTATCTCCGCACAATTTGTTGATTCAAAATTATCCGAGCTTGGTCATCATCAGTCACCAAACTTGCTCTCTCATAGTGAAGATTTTAATTATTTTGGAGGTCATGATGAAGGTTGACTTATTCGACTCGCTTAGATTTTCATTTGAATTGTCTTAGTCTAATTATTTCTCGTACCTCTATTAATGCAGAAATACTGTTTCCTGGAAGTGGTGGCAGTGCTATAGCGAGTATGCCAATGGGGTATACTGAACTCTCTACAAATTCTGGCAAACAGTTTTATCCATCTGTTGAACATATGGAAAATGGAGCGAAAAATCAAATGGATGGTAAACCACATCCTCTCCGTTTATTGTGGTCCGAGCTGGAAAATACATATATAAAGAATGATCCAGCACCTCTTTTGAATGGAAGTACAGAGAAACATATGGACCCTCTTTCTGGAAGGTTTGTATCGTCTGGTATGAGGGCAGATACGAATGCGGACTCTGGGTCATGGAATGGAGTTATTGATTGTAATATATTTTCTGATTCCAACTTTCATCAGGGTGTTGGAGATACCAGTCACCAGTCACGAATTACCCAGGAATTCAGCCATCCTGGGTTAGCTGAGAAGATGCTTTCTCAGTATCCACAGCAGCATGGAATGATGATGCCTCATAATACACATTTGAATGATGGATTTAAAGTACACCACACTCAAGCTTCCAGACTGGGTGGACAGGATATGATGCATATGTTGACCCTCCAGGTGCAGCAGCAAAGACAGTTGCAACTTCAACAACAGCAGCAATTGCACGAACAACTGTTGTTGAAACAGCAGAAATCCCATGCTAGACAATTTATGTTTGATCAGATGATGCAGAGTCGAATTCATGAGTCTGGCCATGGGCAGCACAACTTGGATTTTGTGAGACCAAATACTGAAATCGAGTTGGCCTTGCTAAACCAGCAGCAATTGCTTAATGAATTGCAGCTTCGATCCCAATTTTCTTCCAGACACTCTGATGGCTCTATTGAGCAGATTATGCAAGCGAAATTTGGTCAACCAGCCCTTCAAGGGGATCAAAATGACTTTCTTGATTTCGTAATTCATGGAAGGCATGGGGTTCATCATCCGGATCAACAGATTAATCAGCAAGATCAGCTGTATGGTAAACAACTGCCCTTAGGACTGAGACAGAGATTGGAAATGGAAAATGAAAGGCAAATAAATTCAGGCTGGCCTATTGATGGTGCTGGTCAATTTCACAGGAATCCTTCCGATTCTCAGAGAATGAGGCCTTCTGTTCCTGATCTTATGGATTTATATTCCCGTAATGCTCTAGCTGCCGAGGATCATAATAGCCACCTTGTACACAATCATTCATCTCAAGATAGATCTCAGCGTGGTCTTTATGATGCCTCAGGATCACCTTTTAATCGCTCACTATCTCTTTCTGGTTCTACTGGTTTAAGTAGTGATATCATGAGCTCCTTGAGTCGTTCTCAAGGTTTAGAAATGAATGACCAAATTGCTTGGTTGTACTCGACTGGTCAGGTTGGTGCGTACTCTCAACATTCAAATAACTCACTATTACAAAATCATTTCAATTCTTCAAGATTGGATCCTTTGGAGACCCACTGGTCTGAGGGAAATGGCCAGTCACCAGATGACTGGTTGGATTCAAGAATTCAATCACAGCATATTCAGAATGCAATGCAGAGAAGGGAACTGGAGGTAAAACGCAATGCCGAAGATCCCAATTTGTGGATGATGGCTAACAATGATGATAGTTCAAAGCGCTTGCTTATGGAACTATTGCATCAGAAATCGGGCAATGCATCAAGTGAGCAGCTTGATGATGGATATGGGATGTCTCACAATAGAAGGCCATCTTCCGGATATCATCAGGGTGCAATGATGACAGAGAAGTCTCTTGGTGTCCTTCCGGATATCATTAGACAGTATGTTTCTGAATCTGGTGAACCATCTAAAAATCGACTTTCTGATGGGGTAAAAAGTGTCAATGAAATTTCCGGATTATCTTACAAACCCAAAATCGGGACACCACATGAAGGAGAACCAGCTGATTTTTCACAGGTGGGGTTTTATAAAATTAATTGAAAGAATTATTTCAAAGACAAGTGGCACTTCATTTTGAATGCTTCTCAGGGAATGATGCCAGAAAATATGCCTTCTGTTAATGACCTCATTAGGCATCAGTCATTCAACTCTACAGGTATGCTTACGATTTCTTGGTTGCTTTCTTTCTTGTTACATTTTCATTATTTTAGATGGGATTTTGTAAACATTTATCAGGAATTAATGACACAAAGATTGGTTTTGGGGATTCACTCATGGACGTTGCTGCCAAGGAAAGGTGAGACTCGGCTCACTGATCTCACATCTTTATCTTGGTAGGGTGTTTTGCACGGTAATCTCTTATCCATGTGTTGTACATTTAGGCTTAAAAATTCAGCCTCCAAGGCACCAGAGAACATCTTTTTGAGACGTCCACCAGTTTCACAGGTTGCATCCTCTTTGGAAGGGATGCTGGAGTTTACTCCCGATTCGGTTGGAGGAAAAAGCACCTCAATTATCTCAGTTCCTGATGGTATGATTTAATTCTGAGCCATATTTTACTTATATTACTGAAGAAACTTCTGAACCCCACATCCAGGGATTTGGATTTTCTTGCTCGTCCACTTTCGGTGTTAGTTTACGATAGTTGCTACTTTTAAATTTGCATGATTGTAGTTTCTCAGGTTTAGACATCAGTAGGATCCGTAATCCGTAGTCACCCGTCTCTCTCTCTCTGGCCCCTAGTCAATTCACCTTCTGTTGATGTGATTGTTTGTGCTACCGAAGTTGTTGTGTTCCAACAGGAAATTCGGAGGTATCTGGGAGAAAAGATGGGCAATTCCGACGAACATCATCGTGTAATGATGCGGATGTGTTGGAAACATCATTTAGTGACATGCTGAAAAACAGTACTTGTAAGAAGGCAGGATCAGTTGCAGTTGCAGTTGCGGGTGAAGCATTAGACGGTGGATCACGAAACAATAAAAAGAAGGGTAAGAAAGGTAAGCATATCGACCCTGCTCTTCTGGGTTTCAAAGTGTCGAGCAATCGAATTTTGATGGGTGAAATACAACGAGTAGATGATTGATGGATAAGTAAGATGACCCCCTCCCCTGTATATGTTTTTTTTTTCCTATAAAGGAGGTTCTGTTCTTTTTTTCTTGGCAGTGTATGAAATTGATAGGTGAATACAATTATAATAAATACAATGGCATTACTTCTCTGGGTTTCATTATTGAAATAAAATTTGCATAGATCATCATTCGATTTTCTTTATTACAAAAATAATTCGAAACTGTTTATTTCAATATTTGGTTATTTTTACAAAATTGTATCTGGATAAAGATTGCCAATATTAATTAATCTCGGCATAAATATTAATATATATTGGTTTTACTAGAATTTTAATGCAATAAACTGTGTCGTAGAAGTTTAACTTTAAAATTAGCCACTTTTGGATTGGGCCAATTTGAACCACTTAACTGTCACCGTTTGCCTATTATGGGAGTAAAAATCATATCCCCTCGTTATGGGTATTCTACTTCTAAACTAGGAAGTTATATGCGTGGTATATTACCCAATATATCGATTATATCAATAAATATCGATCGTGATTGGTACAACGGTATTTTAATATATCATTATTATATCAATGATATATCGAAAAAACCGTTCGTATAAATCACCATCAGTGTTAGCGGTACCGATCGGTATAACTACCTTGCTTCTAACTTCTAAGATTAAATTAATGACCAAGGTTAGTTGCTTTATTTATATGGACACAATCATTGCTAACTAAACTTGTTCAAGATGTTAGAAGTTGTTTTTCGGGGGAAAAATTGTACATGGTGGACAAGTAAAAAGACGTTTCTGACAAAAAGAGTTCTATTGATGTAAATGTAAAACCCGGACTACAATTTTTTTTTAATATTTTAACCATAGCTACGTTTCTAAAACTGAATTAACAATCAGAAAAAAGATAACATACCAAATGTTGTCCAAATAAAACATGCCTTCATCCAATTCAATCAAAAAACACCGTGTCACAAAAAACTCAACAAAAGCACCTCAGCAAAGATACTCAACAAAAGAATAATTAAATCACTCAAAATTAATCTTCAAAGAATGCCTCTCGCACTAGTGAATTGCCTACTCCTACAATCATTTTTCGCAAACTGTCGCCTTAAAGAACGAAGGCAACTTTATCTTGACAAATGGGGACTGAACCATGAGCTGTAAGAGGCTCATAATGATCGGCACCAGCTCCACACCATCCTGCAGTTAGTCACATTAGTTTACCATCCTAAATTTAAAAGGAATGCAATGTTGTTTCTCGAATCACCTGTCCCTTTCATGAAGAGGAAGATCGGAGTTTCACATATTTCGCTCCTAGGACGGTGAGGTAGGAAGAAAACACAATTTTCCTCATCTACCATACCATCAGATCCATGAGCTTGCACCTGTCAGCAGACATAAACTCGGCTCAATAAGGCGAGATTCAAGCTGGTTACTTCATTGATAAACTAATAAATATGAGTTGAGTTAGTCTTAAAGCTAAAGAAATAAAAAAGAGAAAAATCAATCTTCTTACCACATAGATTTCTCTTTTGAACTCTGTAGCAAGACACTCTATAGCAATGTCGTCACCGAATGCAGCAGCACGGCCATCTCTGTTCTCATCTACGGTTAATAAGCCATATTCTGTATATTGCAAGTTGATGATATCGAATTCATCATCCGGTGAACCAGAGATTGACATGTACTTGGCCCAACTTGGTCCATCATCAACAGGTAAGCATCTTTCTTTGTATATCGACTCTGCTGCCATTTCCCTTCAAATATTAAGCACAGGAATGATTAAGAAAAGATAACAAATACAGGCATACAAATCCAGTCTAAAATCTACAATTCAATATCAAACAAAAGATTTTATGGTTGGGAATGATGTTCAATTTTGAAGTTTTAGATATGATCCACTTCCACAACAAAGATGATGACTTTGATATGTTATTGAATTTACCAAACTATCAAATATCAAAATTAAATATGCAAACATCCTCAAAACACAACACCAAATGAAACGTAGAACTGAGATAGAAAATTTGGAGACAGAGGATCATTACCTATGCAGCCCGAGCTGAAGAAGCTCATCAATGGCGGATTCTAATACTTCCCGGTCTTGCTTTTTCGCTAAAAGCTTAACCTCCTGGACAACATGAATTCCCCAGCCAAACTTCAGATCCGGTGAATACATATTCCGAATCGCTGATTGAATAATTTTTTTCGTGTCCTCGTCCACAGATCCAAGATCCTCCGAGAATCTTGTCACAGTTCTCATCCTAAGCTCACGCGCCGTCGCATCTACACCCATAGACTTACGCGCAGCTGTGAATAAACAATTGCCGTCCGCCTCCACCTCCCCCCCGTAAATCAACCGAAAAACCATACTCTGATTCTTATCCTCTGGATGCTGCCACATGACTCCTTTACTAGACAAACGAGTCAAGTGTCTTTTCTGTAGATCCTCCAAACCTGGGACATTCTCCCAGCTAATGGCCGGCGTCGGCAAAATCTGGCCTGTTAGATCTGAAGAAGGCGTAGTTGTGGAATCCCACCACGGTATCACTGGAGACGCAGTCGCCGTCGAGTCGCATACCAGTTTCCCCATTTTACAACTACTCCTTTTCTCACTTTTCACGATCGAAAAAGACGCTACCGGCCGATCGAGAGACAAGAGAGAACTAGGGTTAACGGAACGCGGGAGGCGTTTAGGACACGTGGAAGAATCTTAGCGGCAGTTTAAAACTAGACATCTGGTCCGTTAAGTAACTCACCGCACAACTGTTTCGTCCATGACAACGCGGATAGGGTTTTCCTCTTGCCACGTAGCTGCACCTTTTACTTAGAATTCTAGAAACTTCCAACCAATTGGTTTTCGGGGATTAACAAGGTGTTCACATGATGTACCTATCAATATCATACCAACTTATAGAATTTTTAAAATTTAATTGTTTATAATTGCATTTATTACTATTTTGCAAATTTGTATATATAAGAGACATTAGACCACCTGCCTAATTCAATCTATCCCAATTTAAATTATTTTAAATTTTCAAACATTTTCTTATGTATAATGATAATTATTAGTGCACAAAAATACATTAAGCTGTAATATAATAAATGATAATTTCATCAAAGAAACAGTTCATCATGTAATGAATTCCTAGGTTTTAATATTTTAAAACACTAAGTTTTATATTTCGTTTTAGAAAGAATAGTGATCATAAAATAAAAAAAAACATGTATTTTAAATAATATACAATTATAACGTTGTCATTTAAAACAAATATGATATTTTAAAACCGTGTTCAATAATCCATAAATGCAAAAATTGAAACATATATCTGGATTGAAGAACAAAGGCATATGACTGAAACACATGTGCCTCAATCAGATCAAAGATGTGGAACACTAAAGCAGTTATATTACTGTATATTAATATAAAAAGTTCATATTTAAATACTTAATTATACCCTATTAAAAATAAACCCTAAATTAACTATTTCTTAACCAAAAATTCTTCAGAGTAATATGTAAACGTTAAATCTTATACTATTTTATCACTTACATAAACATATTTAATTGATCTACTACACGAATATAATGAACAAAAAACACTGCTTAGAGTAGGGGGAGAACCTAGAAGACACCGCAAGGCAAAAAATCAGGATCAAATTCATAATACACAGTTAAATGGCTGTAAAAATGAGAAACTTTGGTTCCAGAAGCCCTAATTATAAAATGGCTGAATAATATGTATACTCATATGTGAATAACTTTCATCTACAAACCAAACTAAATTTGAACGGAGAATAGCAGGAATTCAATATGATATATAATAGGGAATATCAAATGAATATCTTTAACAATATATAATAGGGAAGATAACACAATGAGATTATTAGTCGTTGATTAAACTATTCTTCTATCACAGAAGGAAATTTGTGGGTTAAAATGCAACAAGAAATATAAAGCATTGCATTTTTAGCCCAAAAGTGTAATTTAATCTCTATGTAGCAAGCAACCGATACGAAAAATAACCATAACAAAAAAAACAAGAATACAAAACCAAAACCAAAACAAACAAGAGAAACGAATCAATTATGTAATCAAACCTGGTAAACATGCATTTATGTTTAGGAAATCAACGATAACGAAATTACGCCCAAAATTCGAAATAGAATAAACCTAACCTGCCTACTGGAAAGGCTTGTACTACCGACGTCTGCGGATCAAGCTGACATTATCGAAACACTCAAATTCGAATGGAATATCCAAAAAGAATTCGAGGCGTTTACAGTGAAATAGAAATCAAATCACAATCCGCATAATTCATCAAACAAATTCGAGGTTTCCAAACGATTCCTCGCAAGCCAAAACGAAGCGATCAAACAAAGAAACCCTTGTAATAGAAGAACAAATGAATGAAAAAATAGAAAATTATATACCAACATGATGGGCCTTTAATCATTGGGCCAATAAATGATAAAATATATATATATATTTATTCATGAATACTATAAATTTGAAAAATACTTTCCTTTGTTACAACAATTCCATCCTTTGAGATTTTAGCGAAAAATCGTCATATTTTTCGGACCATGAAGATAAGAGACAAGGGCAAAGTTAATCCCTTATCTTCTTCCGACCGAGCTTTATGCATTCTGAAGCTCTTACCCGCCGCTATTTTCGCTCTTATACAGCTTCTTCCTCAAGGAGACCAACAAGTTCTTGCTTATATGATCACCAGATCCCTTGAATCCACAAACCCTTCTAAACAAGACAAGAGAAGGAACTCAAAAAAGCAATCTTTCGACGCCCATCTACACCAACATCCAGCCCTTTTCGATTGCGATTGCTTCCATTGTTATACTGGGTTTTGGTGTAGATGGGACACGTCACCCAACCGCGAACTCATTCACCAAGCAATTGAAGCGTTCGAGGAGCATTTGACCAATAGGGAAATGCTTAAGTCGAATGGGAGGCCAAGGGTGAAAGCCGATCGCCCGAAAAATGATAAGGTAGAGCCGGACGCCGGTGTTGTTGATGAATCGCCGGGAAATGAAGTCGATGCCATTAGGGAAACCAAACGCAGTGAAGCTGTTGTGTCTGAGGAAGAACCGGCGGCGGAGTTGAGTGAGCGGTCAGCAAAGGGTCCTGTGGCGGCGGCGGTGCTGTGCCGCGATAGAGGGCTTGCTAGGAAGGTACTACCGGACGTAATGGGGATATTTAATTCGCGTTTGTGGAGTCTGTGGAATCCGAATGTGTAATAAAGAAAGAAGAGACAGTGTACTATTACTAAAGCTTTTGGTGATATCGATGAAACAGAGACGATAAATCATAAAGTTATGGTTACTTGTTTCATCATATAAAAAAACTTACCTTTTTTACCGCTCTGTGTTACATTCTTTAGTTTTTACAGTCCTCATTCGTCAAGGATCAACATTTTTCAATAGCTGAAGAAGAGGAACTGAAGTTGATTAAAATTAAATTTGAATAATAGGGCCCATTATGCGTGCAGGTTACAAAACGGAATCGTATACTCAAGGCCCATCAAACATATTTACCAATCGATCCTCCTGATAACAGTAATTGCTGAAAGTGCCCTGATTTTCTTAAATTTGAATAAAGGGTACCAATACTTAATTTTATTATAAAATTGATCCACCAGTTATTAAAATTCTTCGAAAGTGACTTCTCTCTTGGAGTGAATGGAACACAGAATAAAGAGAAAGCCAGGCAGTTTAGGTTACTTCCATCTGAACCACATAATTTATTCAAAATATGATTTTTATCCTATGAAAATATAAATATAGTCCTTACAAAATTGCTAATTTGAAATATTAAGGGGTTCTCTTTTGTATATTTTTTAAGTCGTCTTTGCTTCGAAATAATAATCTGTCAACCTAATTATATTTATAAAGTCATAATAAAAAATAATATAATAATATATTTTTCTTGTGTTAGTTTAATTGCTCACATTGGCATTTGAGCATCAGCATTATGTCGCCGGTTCACATTAATTTAATATTTTATTAAATAACTTTCATTTCATTAATTGATCCATAACACTTATATTTTAATGAATTATTAAAACAAAATTACCGAAAAATGTTGAAATACAATAACTACAAGAAATCAAACCTATTACATTAAAGTGTATAATATTTATAAATTTGTAACTTTTATGTCATATCATTTACATAATTCATAAGTTATATTGGCATGCAAAATTCACCCCATTAATAATGTTTTAAGGTCCTTGTCAAATCTCACCCTATTATAAGGTTTGATGAATATGATATTATATTTAAGTGATATAAATAAATTATTACAGAACTCTATATTTTCCTAATTTGGTATCATTATGTTACTAGTGTAAGTTGATTTATGAATAATAATAATTGGTAATTTGTTTTTGAAAGCCTTAAGTAATAGTAATAATGAGAAATGAAGAGGTTTCCTAAAATAGAAAAGAGTTTGAATCATGATAAAAACTGAGCTTGAAAGTGTCTCCCGTTTAAGGTTACGAATCTGAGAAACTTCAAACTCGGTCCCCACTTTTCTCATATCATTTCTTTCCCGAATGACAACATTTGATCTTGAATAAGTTTAAAAGGCAAAGAGAAACAAGAAATTATTATTGAGCTGAAGAGAATAGAAAACAAGATCAACAGGCAAGTGACTTTTGCTAAACGAAGGAATGGAGTATTGAAGAAAGCTTATGAGCTTTCTGTTCTATGCGATGCTGAGGTTGCGCTCATTATCTTCTCAACTAGAGGAAAGCTATACGAGTTCTGCAGTAGCTCTAGGTATCAACATACAAATACCTTTTTTTTCTTTTCTTAAGCTTCTTTTGATTCGATATCTTTATGTTGCTGTTTCCGTGAATGTTTTGGAGAGTGTGGTTATGGGTTTTGTTAGAGTTCTTCTTGTAGCAACACAACACACTTGTCCCTTGTAACTTTCTTTCTCGATTACTATTTCAACTTCTCTTCCTGCCATGAGAGATGGGCTTATTAATCAAGCATTCTTTATCCACAAAGTTTCAACTTTTCTTCATGGAATAATCTAATAAATACCATTCAGATTTGATCTTTTTTTCCGTCCAGCTCTCTTGTGTTTTTTCATAACATGGAGGAATTCCCAGTTCAGATCTTGTTGATTGATAAAACCTTAATTTATCCAATGTCATTGTTTTAATCTTCCATGGTGCCTTGGGAAAACCTCGTTTCTGCAATTAGGGTTTGTTTACGCAAAAATCGCTTCACACTCCAGATCTTGTGTATTATTCCAATTTTCTTTCATTATTTTGTAAACAAGATTTCGATTTGAAATGTAACTATTGTTCTTTAAAGCTGCAAGACATATCTCTGAAAAAACCTCTTAGTGACCGTTGGTTAATGATCCGATCCTATGGAAATTAAGATTATTCTATTGTGTACAATTCTAATGAGAGTTGTACTCTAGCAGCATGATCAAGACACTGGAATGGTACCAGAAATCTAACTATGGTGCACCAGATGCAAATGTATCATCAATGGAAGCACTGGTATTTTCTTTTTACACTGAACAAAATAGTAAAACATTGAGTGAAAGAGTTCAAGTAACAATGAAGAAATTATTCTCAACTAAGAGGTAAAAAGGAAGAATGTTTTCGGGAATTTGAAACTAAGAAGAATATGAGTAGTCAATTTGAACACCAAAGAGTCGAAAACCTTTCTTTGTCTTCTCCCCTGAATCTGTTCCCAACTTGTTGCTGGAATCAGCAACGTCGATCATTAAAAATGATTGTCCAGCTCTTGTTTCATACAAGTAAAATGCAATGATATCATGTTCTTTCAAATTTTTCTCCTTTACAAACCTGTTCCATCCCCTAGTGAATACAAAACTCTGGCTGCTACTCCAGTAGCAATACCTGAATTTCCACAATTTTCTTTGACGATCGTAGAACTCAAGCTGAATATCATCTGTTCTTTCTCCTTCAATGTAAACTCCATTAGATTCAGGCACATTAGGAAAATGTTTAACAGCATATCGTTTAGGTATCACGAGCCTGTTTAACTTCCCAACATCGCTAGGTGTAAGCTCCTTTTGAAATAATAGAGTACAATATAATTCACCATCTCCATTGAGGGATGGTATATTAAGGCTTAAATCAATCTCACCCTGTTGACATCTTAGGAAATCAGCAAACTTGGTTGGGTATGAGCCATCTCTTATCATGTTTAGGACAACATCTGTAGTAAAACTAGTCTGAAATCTTGGTTCTAGAACGGTTATATTTGTCCAAGGAAAGTTTCTATGAGAATCTCCACTCCTTAGCTTTATAGACGCACTATCGTAAGCCATTGCTGCATCAACCTCCGATTTAAATGTACCGAGCCATATTCGCTGATGGTTAGCGTATATTTGAGCTCCCCAATGCCCATTTTGTTGTGGGACAACACCCTTGAACCTCTCAACTCTAGAACGCTTAGGGAAGGAAATCATGGTAAACATTTCCCTGTATAAATTGATAGGGAAAAACCCCTAAATCACAATTAAGCTGTTAATTCACACCATAAGAATAAGATGGAAACATGAAGGAGAATCATACCAGAGAAGAAGGCTTTGTAAAAACTAGATGTTGATGTTGTCAGCTGTTGAAAAAGTGAAAGATTATATAATTGTTTTGCTTGTTTTTTTTATAGAATCAGGAGTGAATTTTGGAGGAAAACAATACAATCAGAGATAATGCATGTTTCCATATGTAGGAACAATTAGTCAGAAATCTTGAAAACCATCAAAATCTTTGCACTTGCCTTTAATAACTCTAACTTATTCAAGGAAACAATATTTCAATGATTTTTTTATCTCCTTTCTAGAAACAATATATCCCACACTCTTCTTTCACACCATATTAATTGATTTCTAGTAAAACTTGGAAAATGAATGAATGAATATTGTTTTGATTGATTTATAAGAGAGAATTGATATCATAGTAAATAACGTGTTTAGGAACTTCCCTTATACGTTATATCTGTATACACTTCCATCGTAATTTTGGATTCCAACATATTCTATGTGTGAACGAACCTTGAGACAAAGTTTGTGAATGTTTGTTGGGATTTATGGGAATATATAACTTATTACGTAAATTTATGGGGAATTTGTTGTTATTTCATTTCATTATGGTAAAGTTGGAAAATCACATTCATTTACTTTTCAGCAGATTTAGATTTCCAGATTATTGTTATTTTATATACAGGAATTAAGTAGTCAGCATGAATATATGATGCTTAAAGCACGATATGAAGCTCTCCAGCGTTTACAAAGGTAGACGAAAACTTCACCGAAGCTTCGGAATTTCTATCGAACATTTATCATCTGATTTTATGATCAGAAACCTCCTTGGTGAAGATCTTGGTCCTTTGAATAGGAAAGAGCTCGAGTCGCTAGAAAGACAACTTGATATGTCCCTTAAGCATATCAGATCAACTCGGGTATTTTTTGTTTCATTTCTTCATGTAAAAGCTGTGAATTCATTGTACAGACACAAGCTATGCTGGATAAGCTCACAGATCTTCAGACAAGGGTAAGGAAAGCTAGTTTTTCATCCTCGTTCGATGCATTTTGTTGTTTGTTTGATCAGGAGCATGCTCTCAACGAAGCAAATGAGAAATTGAAGCAACAAGTACAGATTATAATATTCTAACATTTGCTTGCTTCCACATCAAAAAGTAAACAACGTTCTCTTTTTGTTGTTGCAGTACATGGAGGAACACAAATAAGTTTACAGTGGAATGCTCCATATGAAAGACAACCCGATGTCTTCGACTGCGATCCGACACTCCAAATCGGGTATAAGCATCTCTATTACGCGTTGCAACAACACAAATCACAACAATGTTGAAGTTTTTTTCTGATTTCAGTTACCAGAATGACCAAATAGGGCCAAGTGTCAATAGCAGCAGGTATATGACAAGCTGGATGATGTGATTAATCAACTCTTATCCCTAAACTTTGTTGTTATGTGATTTTCAAATAAAAAACTTATCAGTAATTAATTTGAATTTTATAAAAATTATACCTTAATATTCTAATTATTATTTCTATATTAAATGACTCTGACATCTTCAATTAATGACAACGTTGCAGTCTGCGTTCCATTGCAGACAAATACGAATTATGACATTAATATTTTAATTATATTTCTTCGGCCGATAATTGACCACTCATCCCATGCCACCTATATCCATTAATTCAACACAGTGGACCGGACCGGACCGGACCATCTCCTGTCCAATTTTAACACTTTATTAATTAAATTATTTTTTAAAAGTTTATTCAGCAACTATTCTATATTGGGCCAATATTATCGGCTTCTACAGTACATCTAAAATTCAAGCTGTTTGATATCATCGTGGCCGTCCACGTGTCATAAATACATCTATATAAGTGCCCTGATCCTCCTATTAAAAACCTTGTCTTGAACAGCCAGCCATTTTCTTCAGTCTCGAGTCTCCACGGCGTTTTCCTCATTGTAAGTAAGATGTCTTAATTAAGCTTAGTATGTCATTAAATAATGCCTTTTTTGTACTGTGAGTATGCAAGTACAAATATATGTCTACTTAACTGTACTTTCTCGTCCTTTTATCGTTTTTAATCAATTTAGGGTTTACCAGATCTGGAAGATAATGAGAAATCCGTAGAATTAAAAGTTTTTGTTATTCTTTTGCAGCTTCAGAAATGAAAGGGTTCGTTTCAGTTAGTTCAAAGGAAACAGACAAACAGCAGTTGCTTCAATATGACAAGCTCATTACTTCAGAAGCTGGGAATTCTGGAACTTGTACCCTAGAGCCATTGATTGGTTTGAATCTAGGAAAACAAACATATTTTGAATCTTCAAATGGAAGTACAAGTAAATTAACATACCCGAAAAGCCGAATACCTCGTTGTATAGTTGATGGCTGTAGTATTGATTTGTCCAAAGGTAAACAATATCACCGTAAACATAGAGTTTGCGACGATCATTCGAAATCTTCACAAGTTATCGTAAGAGGAGCTCAAGTCAGGTTTTGCCAACAATGTAGTAGGTATGTAAAAAGTGCATTCTAGCTTTTCCAATCTGATGATTCTTCCCGAGTTTAGGTTTCACAATTTGATGGACTTTGATCACAACAAACGGAGCTGTAGACGGAAACTTTACGAGCACAATGCTCGTCGTAGGAAGCCACAACTGGAAGCTGTGCAGATGCATTATGAATCAATGTTTGGTAAATGCATATGAGAATTTATTTTAGGGTTTAATCAAACTAGAAGATTCACAATGTCTTTTTTCAGGTGTGATACAAAGGGCATCACCAGATAGCTGCGGTGGTGCTCGCTCTTTTCTGTCTCACGCGGAGAACAGAAAGTCAATTACGAGGGAATCCCGTTTTCGAATTCACGAACACAGAGAATGTGGAGAGTTTGAGCATCATCTACAAATACCAAACCAACAAGCAGCATCCCATAATCCTCGTTTCTGCACTATGTTGTTCCCATTCTGATTGGATAACATGTGATGTTTTCTGTCAATACTACAAGCTTGTCTTTGTGTGGCTTGTCTTGTTCATTTAACGTGCATGGCAGGTTGCAGTGTAATTTCGTTGTCAGCTTCTACCATAAGACTATTCAAAATGAACCATAAATCTTATACTTTACAAAATTTTATGATATCATTTCAGATACCAAAGAATGACAGTAGTTTCTACCATCGCTTTGATATAACTTGCACTTTTGACATATTGTGAATATATCCAACTTTCTAGTATGTACAAATGATGGATTCAATGCAATATTTTCACGGTTTAACTATAGGAAGTTATGTGTGCTCACCATCACCGGGCTCATGACAGGCATAATTTGAGAATTCCAAATTGCAATCAACTATTGATCATGATGTCCCCTTTTTTCAAAACTTGATACCAATCATAATTCATACATAGACAAAGCTTCCATATTTTCTTCATTAACCGTATCACTAGATAATCTTAATGTCCCTGCACCAAACTAACTCTGCATATTCTCCAAACCACTTAATACACGGAACAAAATGTAACCACGGAGCATTACACTGCTCTTTTATCAAAAAATCAAAGCAACTCCAAAGACACATGACCTATTGTTTAACCAGCAAATCAACAAATCAACAAATAAACAAAACTACCAATAACAACAAAGGCAATTGAGAATGGTAATGGAGACCGAATATGTAGAACACAAATACTGTCTTTGACTGAAGAGAAAATATTTATGTAAGTTCACAAATTCATATCCTAGAAAACAGAAAGCAGTGACTCGGCTCAGGACACATGATGAAACTAAAAAAGGATGATCACAAGAGGGTGTTACTTTTAGGTTAGTACACCTCTTGACTCCAAATCATACAACAATAGTAGGTAACCTCAGACAACAGCTCCAACAGAGAGGACATGACTGACTTTCAGACACCCATACTGATCATGCTGGACGGAGACTCTGGACCACCTCAAATATGCCTAGGACTCACTGGAAGAATAGGCAATGGAATTTATTAAGCAAAACGAAATATATGATGAAATAAAAAAGAGTTTTCATTACAAACAGATGTTTTCTTAAAAGAATACAGAAGATCTAAAAAGTAACCGACTATAAATACGAGGTCATACAAAGAATAAAGTATCGCATGACAGACCTGATCATGTTCTTCAGGTTCTTCTGTCTGAGATTCTTTTGTTTCTGAAGGTTTATCCGCACCACAATTTTGTCTGTTGCACTTGGTTCTGAAAGGATAGTTTATGTTGTTGCACTTCTCACATTTCCAGCTTCCTTCTGGTGTGTCTTGTTCTACATTATGAATTGTGAGTTTCATTCCACTTTAAGAAGAGAAAAAACTGGTAAAACTTTCTAGGGAATGGAAACTAATTTTTTTAAGGAATATAACTTACTAGAACTCTTGCCAGATTCTCCACCCTGCATTCATTTAGAATACAGTTCAGATCCATAATTCAAGCTAAAAACATAAAAATCATGTAGAGCGATATGACTTCTGCAGTAATCATCATGACACTCACTCAAGGGATTGGATATGATAATTAACGAAGTGGAAAAAAAGAAGGGAAAAACCAGAAAAAATGGCATGACAAACCTCAGACCCAGGCTTAGGAGTATTACACTTCCTCATATTGCAAAAAGTTCTGAAAGAAAAATTAATGTTTCCACATTTGGGACATGGCCAATCATCATCACGGGTTACATCTGGTAAATAATGAAGAACAAGTTTAATGATGAAAAAATGAGCAAACGGTACCGCTTCAAACTTTCTTGTGGGAGCAAATAATATCTAAGAAACAACATTGATCACATACCAGAAACTCTTATTGGAGATTTATATCCAGGAGAGAATCCAGGCCTTGGACCCTGGAAATTACTCAACATACGTAAGAAACAATTTGAATAAGAAACAAAGGATTAAAGAGAAATATAAAAGAAAAGAGACTTGAAGAGGAATATTCTTTAAATCTTGCAAACTCACAATAGAAGAGCTTAGCGGAAATCCCAGCCCATACCGATCAACAAGAGGAATGCCATACATCCCACCTGCAAAATGCATACCCTTAGAAAAAATAAAAAATCAATAAAACATAACACAAGACACTGAACGTCATCTATAAGTCAAGTAAAATTCTAAAAAACCGAACAAGGATTGCTGGAAAGTGCTGTACCATTTGCCATCATTGAGCCACTTGACATTGTAAGAGGACCGGATAAATGCAATGGACGGAATGGGCTGACAGATGAAAGCCGGCTTCCATAGTCATAATTATAGGCTGAAACGCCGGGAAATCGCATATCATGTGGAGAATAGGATGGTGGGCTGAACATAGGAGAACCATAAGGTGGCACTCCCATGTACATGGAATGTCTAGCAGAGCCTAAAAACGGAGATCCTGATGTGTATCCATGAGTTGCTTGCAATAAATTGACAGCGGATTTCTTCATGGGACAGCAAAGCAAAAGAGTTTCACATCAAAGAAGAAAGAATTAAATAATAGATTATAACATGAAGAACATAAGAAGTCTTTAGTCTTACAGAGATGTGATCAACAGGTCTGGGTTGACTACAGTTTCTCATGTTACAGGTTGTACGGAATGAGAAATTCACGTTCCCACAGCTAGGACAAGTCCAGTCATCCTCCCTGCGGCCACCTTCATACACCCAAAAATTCCATAAAAAAAAGTTTTACTTAAAAAACAAATTTAACTCCAATAAAGTTTTAGAAAAAAATTTTAATAGAGATTTTATTGCGACCAGCACAAGACATCATATTTTTATCATAAAATTTACGCTAAGGATACACATTTAACAAGAAGATATCTATTACCATCCGTTCGGGCTCTTTTACTGGCTGAAGAATTTCTACTGTCAACCTGAATAAAAAGATCAAGAAAAAACCTTATTCAATTAACAGATCTAAATCCAAACAAAATATTAAACAGATTCGTCTGACAAAACTAGAAATCCAAACAACTCCAATTTTAAGGATGCTTTGATTACAGAACTCAAAAATCAAATGAAAAATTACCCGTGACATCGCGAAGCAAATCCACAGCAACAAATCGAAGAACTAAGAACCGTCGGATTTTGGTGCTAGGGCTTCGGGAAAGTCGATAAGAATTTCTAACACGGATAAACCTCAAGCCTATTCACAAAATTTGTTAATTGGGCCGAAGATAAAATAGTCCAAAATTGTTCACTTAAATAATTTTGATGTTTAAAAAAATGGCTAATTAAAAACACTTGGATAAATGTTTATACAGTATATGTTTGTTAAGAACTTGTTTATAATTTATATACTACAAACTCTTCATTATATGAAAATATAATGAGTTACAATTTACGAACACGTAAAGAACCTGCTCATTAGTCATTACAAGATTTATATGTAATAAAGAAAATAGCAATTTTGTCATAAGGAAATTGATGCCCAAACTGAATGTTGGCCCATGGCCTAGATTTCCACAAGCTAAACTAAACAGCCCACCGGCCATTAAATGTTAAAATTTAAAGCTTCCGATATTGATCAGAACGGAAACCCAATAGATCTTATAGTAGGACCATAACATGTGATATATTTGGTGCATTGCTCTTTCAATGTCTGAGTTATTTTTGATAATGTTATATACAATTTTCTATATCTAATTTTATTTTAGAAAATATATACATATTCATTATATTATTTTTCTTATATTTTATTTTATTATTTATTACAGGGATCTATCCAACACTTATGTCTAGTTTGACGTGAGCAACTTCATGGGACCGGATTCCCTGCATGGATCGAGAATTTCTCCAAGTATCCGTTCCAATGGTTCCCATCAATAATGTTCTTATATTTTGATGTTCAAATATAATTATAACATTTTTATAATTTTATTAGGAAGATGGAGCCTCATCATTCGCATATATCAAATAGTTGAAATTCAACAAAAAATTTGGTTTAGTATATTATGGCTTCCAAAATCCATGCTCTTAATGATGGTGATTTCATGGATTACAATGCTCTTAATGATGTTCGAACTGATTGCAGGATCTGCTCTCCATCACAATGCTCCAGAATCCGCTATCCAAGGCTTCTCTCCAACCGCCGCTCCAGTTGCGGCACCACCGAATCACGGAACAGCGGCGCAGGTACCTTCAATCGTTGCAACTCTGCCTGCGTCGTCTCCAACCTCTACTTCTCCCGCACACTCTCCTCCTTATCCTGCTAGTCCCCTGGGTCATCCGCCGTCAATCACCGAAGCGCTAGGTACAATTGCACCTCCTCCTAGCGCAACCATTGGATTAAATATAATAACCTTGCGAATTGTCTAAAAACCAGCAGAGTAACCAACCCATAGAGATCGATAAGCTGAAGGCGTTAGATGAAAAAATCGAGAAGAAGAAAAAAAGGATTTTGGGAAAAAATGTTTCAAGAAGAGGAAGAGATAAGGATTTGAATAGTCAAACTGGATTGTGAATTGTCCAAAATACCCATCGTCTTAGTATATGAGATTAGATTAAACATATAATTCTTCTAAGTTATTTATTCTCAATTATATATATTTATTCTAGGAAATAAATATAATTTATTGACATCCCAATTTATCTAAAAACAAATATATGTTTTTATTATTAAATGAGTGAAATTTGAATTAATTTATAAGAGATGAGGGTCACAATAGTAAATATTTTTGTTTAAGTAATTTACATTCTATAATTTCAAGAATATGAATAAATTGGAATAGTATATATTTAAATGAATCATATTTTTATGAGAAATAAGTCATAAGAACCTTCAAGAAAGGTATCGTGTACACCCCTTCCACCACTTTCTTAAAAAACCCATCAAAAGAGACTCCGAATTCTGTATTCAAAATTCCAATTGACCATGGGTCCGATCGTGTTAACCCAATTAGCCACCGGTCTTGGCGTATTGGTGGGTGCGATTATCGTGAAGCAAGCGATGGATCAGAATCCGATGATGGGTTCGGGAAGAACTCCCCGTTGTCCCAGCTGCAACGGTACAGGCCGAGTTTCCTGTCTCTGCTCACGTTGGTCGGACGGTGATTATGGCTGCCGAACATGTGGTGGGTCTGGTCGGATGTCGTGCAGTAGCTGCGGCGGAAGTGGAACTGGCCGCCCCATTTCGGTGCAGATATCTCTTCCTCCTTCAATTCCGAATCATCCCTCTTGATATTTCATATGCATATACTCCTTTCCTAATTCTATAAATATTTACAAAATGGGATTATATTGTATTTCAAATCATGTTATATTCCTTCTTTAACTGCAATTCCTAGATATCCGAAGTTGATTGTTATGAGGATTGAATTGGTTCATGGGAATGTGGATTATAGTTCCTCACATTCCATTATACTGTACACTTTCATATAAAATTGATCGTACTCTTAAAATTTAACATAATATCGAAACGGATTCAAATCTTGAGTAACATTATCATAGTTTAGTTTGATTTAATGAAATTGATCGATTGGTAATCTACTTATTTGAATTATAAGTAGAACTTTTCATGAATGATTATGTTGAATGTCAAAGAATGTTCAGACATCGGAATTTAGATGTGGATTGAATATGTTTATTAAGGGAGATATATATCATATTAAATGACTTGTTCAAATCTTACGTATATACTCCCTATATAAATTTACCCAACTTTAATAAATTGAACCCAATCCACTCCAAATCCATTAGATGATAGCATTAAGTCCATTCCACGCCAAGTGTTTGATGTGTGTTGAAGATATGATTCGCTTGAATGAATGGAAGATGGAACAACACGTGTCCTAGAGTCTAATAATCGCCCTTGCTCCAAAATATAAATTTCCTAATTGGGCTAGGGCTCCACATTGAATTTCCTGGCCCAGACCAATTATTTTGTTAGTTGTTATTACATCAAAACATCATTTTAAAATTAAAATCCGGGTTTTTACATCATATTTAACTACAATGAGTTGTGTATTGACTATATCAATTTCACATTTTTAATTCTCTATATATTCAGATTATTTATCCTAATTCAATTAAAAGGCAAGAGAACAATAAATGGTAAAATATCAAATAGGTAAAATTACCATTTCAAGGCACGTGTAGGTGTCCTAATCCTTTTCCCAACTAGGTTACTCTATGTAATATTGAGTAGTCAGGAATAATTATAGACGACGGCGGGTATAAGTCACTTTTAATATAATGGCGTATGCAGAATAATTATAATAAGATTATTAACCAAAAGTCCAAATGAAAAATCAACTTATTTAACTTTGTTGCCAAATGTCCCATTCTGACCCCATCAGCGTGCAACAAAATGTCACGCCAACCATCTTTGCTTGACCAATCACCATTAATATTAATAAATCATTACAATCAAACTAAACTTTTATTCAATTATATATGAAGAATAACCATTCAAATTAATTTATATTTATTCAAAATAATTTATTCATCCATTGGATCTCAATTCTCAATCTCATTATTATTAATATCAATATTTATTATTCATTAATGACTCATTTCTTATTGAAATCTAAAACGACTTACCTTACAGCACTGCTCCATACGAAACCCTAGATTTTGTTTAATAATAAGACTTTCCGTTTTCTGGTTTACCTTTATTTTAATAATTATTAACATATCTAATTTATTTTTTATAAAAATATATGAAATAAATATAAATACTATAAATTTGTGTACGGATATCATGAATCTCGAGGAGGTGTGGTCAACGTCGTTTGACCAATTATGAGCTTCACGATGATTGATGTGGACAAAATGAGCGGCATCCGGAGAGGGTAAGTCGGTAATTTAGATTTCTTATTTTTATTTTGAAGAAATTTATGTTATTTCATTTTCTTCGAGTATGCGTGAGTATATGTTCGTATGTCGGAAAGGATGGGAGAGTCTCGTCCTTTGTTTCGTCTGGTCTGAAGAAATATAACTAAGGCTGTGAGTACAAGCAAAAATGGTACAAACTGAAAGAATGAACGGGACCCGGATTCTTTACTCCTTCGCTACGGCGGATGATGACGGTGTTGTGAAGAGGAGGAAGGTGGAAACGGCATGGATTTCACTGGAAGCCGGCGGTGGTGTGAACTTGAGATGCGATTTCCTTGAAGCCCTTCCCGATGATCTCGTCGTTTATGTTCTCTGTAAACTCAGCTTTACGGCCCGATCTCCGGCCGATTTCGTCAGTGTTTTGATAACGTATGGTTGCTTTTATACTCTTCTGTTGATGGATTGGAGGATTTGGTTTCTTGATTTTGATGATTCTGCGTTAATCTTATTGATAACAGATGCAAGAGGTTAAATAGCTTGGGATTGAGTTCACTGGTTCTATCAAAAGGGAATCGGAAAATGTTCGCCGTTAAAGCTAATAACTGGTCGGATTCCGCCCATCGGTTTTTGAAGCTCTGCGCGGATAACGGAAATGTTGAAGCTTGCTTTACTCTTGGCATGGTTTGTGAAGGGTGTTCTTTATCATGACCACCATAGAAATTCGCAAAAGTTGTTTCTTTTCTTTAATCTGATAATACGGTCGCTTTTTCTGGCCACAGATTCGGTTCTACTGCCTGCAAAATCGGGGAAGCGGGGCCTCACTAATGGCGAAAGCGGCGATCGGTTGCCATGCATCTGCGCTTTACTCTCTCGCAGTTATCCAGTTCAACGGCAGCGGCGGATCGAAACACGACAAGGACTTGCGTGCCGGAGTTGCGCTTTGCGCACGCGCCGCCTTCCTTGGCCACGTCGATGCGCTTCGAGAGCTGGGTCACTGCCTCCAAGACGGTTACGGAGTTAAACGGAACGTCGCAGAAGGACGCCGGTTTCTAATCCACGCTAACGCTCGTGAGCTGGCGCACGTCTTGGTCACGTCACCTAACCAAGTTGTCCCAAATTCATGGCTAAACTGGTCATCCAATCTCGGCGGCGTTACAGACGGCTGCGGCGGTGGCTGTCCGTTATTCAGCGACTTCGGTTGTAACATACCGTCCCAAGAACCACATCCAGCGAACCAATTTTTATCAGAATGGTTCTCTGTTACCGGGAACATGGATCCAAATCCGGGCCTCCGTCTCTGCTCTCATCCGTGCTGCGGACGACCCGAAACCCGTAAACACGAATTCCGTCGTTGCTCTGTTTGTGGATCTGTCAATTATTGCTCACGTGCTTGTCAGGCTCTGGATTGGAAACTCCGTCATAAGGCGGAGTGCACGCCGTCGGAAAGATGGGTTAACGGCATGCACGACGGAGCCGCCTAGACAGCGTTGACGGCTATAACGGTAGAGGTGAGGGTTGCAAACATGAACAAAAGTCTTGGGGAGGAAAATAGAAAGTTGGGAACCTGTGAGGGTCGGAACGGAAATTAAATGAACTTTGGAAATTATTCCTGGACAGCCAATAGAAACGAAGCTTTCCTGTAAATAAACTAGTTTACTTTTATTTTTATCCAATCAATATTCATTATTCCCCACATTTTCCTTTTCATAAATATTCAAATTGAATTTGTGCATACATCTACATCTACTTTATAGTACAATTTAAATAAATCTTATTTTCAAACCTATTGAACCCTTCTTTGATCTCACCTCCATCCACATTTGTTGTTGAAAATTTAGATTTTGCTTCTTATTTTATATTAAAATGTTTATTTGCAGCTAATTTATAATATTTTTTGTTCAATTTCTTTTAATATTCTCTATTTTTGTTACAATATTCATATCTTTATTGTTTGTACACTATTAATAGTAAAATATTTTTGTCAAACCGAAATAATATTATGGAATATATATATATATGTTTTTAAATGTTATTTATGAATTAAATTGTAATATATTATATTTTTATAACCAATTGTATTTTTTGAAAAAAATAGAATGAGTTGTGGTTGGTTTTGTATTAACCAATTGTATTATATATAAAATTTAATGTTTATTAGGAGCGGTAATTAGTATTTATTGTCTTAAACAAGAATTTCAGTCTCCTTTTGAGATATTTACAGGGAAAATAGTAGATGAGGTGAAGGAAGATGGTATTTATATAAAATGTGTTGAGTCAAAATGAAGTCGGAAGGCAAAAACACTGTTTTCAATTCAATGAAATAATTACTGTGGGATTTTAATCACAAGAAAAAACCCCACCTCAATTATTATTTATTTGTAAGCAGAAGCATCAAGTTTAGTTTAGTCTTTCTTGTCTTTTTTATCATTAAATTTGAGCATCTTCTTTAGGTAGGGCTCATAATTATCATAACAAATTTATTGTATTGTAAACCCTAAATGGTAGCAAACTACACTTTCAACACAAATACTTGATATTCTACTTGTTTAGTGTTGAGATCGGGCATATCAATCGTAAGAGTCGACACTTAATGTATTTGTGCGTGAATCAACAAGTACAAAATGAAGGAAACAAGTTATGACTTATGACTTGTTTGCTAGTTGTGAAAACGACATATATTATAAATTACGAAATTACAAATTACATATATAATACATTATTTGAATAAAACGTATTTGTTATCCACCAATTTCAATCAAATACATGTAAGACACTTTAAACCACTAATACATTTTATTATTGACACTTTTAAAATATCATTAATATTATATATTCTTATTCATTCTCGAACTATAAATGTCTATTTTATATATTTTTTTAAACTATAAAAGTTTTATTTGCCTAGTTTTATCCAACTAAATGAAAAACTATATTCTTCAATTTTGAGAGTAAAAAAGAAACAATATTGATAAATACATTTATTATTCTTGTAATTTCGTAAGTTGATGACATAACATTTACACTGATCATAAGTTGGAACATGACCTTTACAATTTTCTATATTAGTTATGTAAAAGAAATGATATCATAGATATGAATAAATAATATATAATATTTCAATTTTTTTTTATAAATAGTGGCATTGAGTTCATAAGTTAGGTATCCACTACACTAGTGACTTTTAATCGTGTTCGTGGTCAATGTACTTTAAACTTTAGATTTTATGTTTTTAATTATTATTCAAAATCTATTTTCGAAAAAGAAGAATAATAGTTTGTGGTACAGGTAACTAATTCCCTTTTAAAGCCATCTTGTATTGGTAGTGTTGTAGAAACTATGATTCAATTTCACATATTTCTATAAAATTTATCAAATATTATTTCCAGCCTTACAATTTATTGTTCCGAAAGTGTTCAATTTATCTAAAATGAAAAACATAACCTAATAAATTGGAAAAAAATAAACATATTTAGCAAATACTATTCATTCAATTGAAAACTACAGTGGAAATTAATTTCATTCGGGAACAAGAACAGCAGAATTTTGTCAACTTATGTTCTTACATGCAGGAATGCCTATTGCCTGCCCGTCTTAAAAATAATTAATAATCACTGACTTCTCAGTCCACCGAAATATATAAATAAAACTGGATTGTGAATAAATTATTATATTAAATTTGTTTGGATAAATTATGACAACAACTCGAATACCCATATATATAAATCCTATTTTTGTTATTATAATTATGTCCAATAATAATTCCCACGTTACAAAAACACATGCTCGAAATTTATTAGTAAGTTGAGTTTATGAAACAACCACAAAACTTTCAATTCAACAATTTAAACACATTCCAGAAGGAATCAATACAATTATTGAGGTTTACCCATGTGCCAAGAATAATTATATTATCCCAATAAGTCATTTTTATCACCATTATCAAATAAGTTGGGTTGTACTATTCAACTCAGCACAATTTTTATTAAATAAAATATTACACAAATGTTTTTAAATTCATTTGTGTCTAATGTATTGGATGTCAATATTTTTTGAAATTTTATTTCATTGTCGAGTTATATATATATATATTAATTAACGAGTCCTTAATGTACCATAATTAAAATCGTAAAAGATTAACAAATAGTGCAACGAAAATTTTGTAAAAATCGACAAAAACAAAATATATACTATTTTTATAGTAAGGATCCAAAGAAAGTCTCGAAAAATAATTTGAAAATGAATAATAAAAAAACAGATTTTGTAAATGAAAAACCATTATGTAAATGAAAAGATAAAACCACATAGGTTATAGCATTAGAATCCACTATAAAAATCAAGTGTATAATTTTACAACAAATTAATAAGATGTAGAAATCAATATAAAAATGATCATCTTCCGGTGAACGTAGTTGTTAGATTTCTGATCTCGAAAAGAAGTGACTAGCAGATGATTTTTAGATAGCAAACACCCTCATATTTAACACTTTAACCGTATATAGTTTTTGTGTAGTCCAACTTAATTACAAATCTCACAACCTATCAATAAATAAATTCAAATAATAAATAATGTTTCAATAGCATTCAAATTAAGCAAATGTTTCATACAAATAAATAATTCAACCCAAATACCTTGAAAATTCACAAGTCACACCATCATATAAATAACTTGGTGTAGGTCAATCTCTATTCGGGATCAACTTTATATAAACATAGTTACCCTCTTAATAAATAAATGACTATAAAGTGATTATAATTTAGATTGCCATAATATGATGCTATACACTTATAAAATTTGGCACCATGTTCATTGACGAATCGATTGAACCGACTAGAATAATACATTGGAAGTCTAATGCATCGTGGTTTGTTTAAATCGATATGAATAATAAGTAATATTAAGCTATGAGAAAGCTTTGTTGTAGATTTGTGGCTATAAGGAGAAGTTTGATTTGAATACTGCCTCATAATGATGCAAACTTTAATTTTATAGGTGAAGAGACAGCGACTTTACTCACATCTCTTTATTCATTTCTTCTTTTACTCTCTACAACTCTTACTATTACTTTTTCGCACTTATAATACTCATCCTAAACCCGATTATTATTTTAGGTCAACCATCATCATCGCTTCCCACATCACATGTAGGAATACAAATTACATTTGGAAAAACACACATGCTTTCACGTTTCATACCCCAAAAATTAATCGGGTTTTCGACCTTAACTATAAGGTCATGTCTAATGTTGGATGTCCAATTATCCATAATGATTATTAAAAAAATTATAACTACATTTTTCATTTGAAGAGGTAATATCACACTCTCTCACCTCAAATGAGGAAATATTAGTATATCGGTTATATTGGTAATATCGGTTACAATATGTATAGTGCAAAAAGTTTGACTTTAAAACATTGGTATAATTTAATGTTTTTAGAATATTATAAATATAAAAAATCAAAGTTGAAAATAATAAATATCCCAACAACATTGTATAAAAGAAAGAGAAATAAAATATTGATATTAAAAATAAGAAAAAATGAACAAAAAACTCTATTAATATTACAAACAATAGAGTTTTTACACAAATTTGGTCGAAATAGCATAAGTTACATATTAAAAATAAGTATTATTCAATTGGTTTACAGGTGGGCTTGGTGGAGGTTATTAATTAGATGGGCCACCAAAAAATGGGCTACCTGACGGAGGGCCCAATAGTGATGGGACTTAGAGTTGTGGACCCTACTTTGTACCACATAAGTATCAATAGTAAATCTAGGTATTGATTAAATAATAAATACACAATTTATTGGATTGGGCATGTGATACATAGATAATTTAATCATTTATCAATGCTATATTTGATTTTATTATAATTACAATAAAATGCTATTAACATTGTATAATAATATACTCAATTTTAATTTTCACTTCTAACTTCTAACTATATATATTTACTTTAAATAAATATGTCGATTAAGAGTTTTTTAGATATAGTAATATATAGTATAAAATATTTGTAATTCATGAAAAATCTAAATAAATATGAGCAAATATAGATGACAAGAAAGGATTTCTTTCTTGTTTAATAGAATATAAACATTACTTTTTTAGCACTCGTTGGAACAATTATATTTTTTCATATTGATTTTTATTTTGTCATAATAATTTTTAAAAAATAGTTATGTAAAATATAATTAAATGATAAGAAAATACATATTACAAACACATGATCAAATAATATTATTCTTATTAGACAAAGTCATAGTATTAAACAAAAAATGAAATTTTTTAACTACATATACTCGATTAGATCATCTTTAAACCAAAAACTTAAGTAAATAGAGGTATGAATCTCCAAACGTGGAAAATCAAAATAGGTAAATGAAAAATCATGGTAATATCAAATAATGAGTAGAAATGATCGAATTTGGGCTTGTCGTCAGACGTAAGCGAATTTGGGTTTATCTAATTAACCCAAGGCCCATAACCTTTTCCCGCCAATTCTATCCGACAACAACAAATACAAGTGATCTCCGTTTCTCGTCGTTTACCGAGGCGAGGAAGAGAGAAGAATGGCGGAGGACCGAGTGAATGATCCGTTAGCCGTTGACGAGGCAAGTAAGGCGGTGATTCCGATTCATAGAGTAAAGAGAATTGTGAAACTCGACAAGGATATTAACAGGATCAGCAATGAAGCCCTATTTCTCATTTCTTCTTCTACTGAGCTTTTCCTTCAATTCCTGGCGGAGGAATCAGCGCGCGTGGCGTTGGATAAAAAGAAACGAACTGTGAAGATAGAACACTTGAGATCTGCGGTGAAGAGGCATCGTCCGACTGCTGATTTTCTGCTTGATTGTCTCCCAAAACCTCCTGAGCCGTCGGATAAAATCCCCTCAAGAAATAGGGATAAATCGACTAAAGTTCCATTTGCCACTAGGTCAATCGATGCCTTTTTTACTAAGTTCAGTTGATATCTTTTGTTGTTATTATGATTCGTATTTCTGTTTCTATGGCAAGTATGTGAGGATATTTCCTCTTTGAAGGGTATACAATTCTGTATTTCTTGTTTGCTTTCATATTTGCCTCGGGATCGTTATCTAATATTTGATTATTCCATTTCATTAAACAATGGGACTTGTCTTTCATCATAAACAAAAGATTCTGATTACAAATAAATAGATTGGCATCAAGTTCAACATGCTTCCTTTAGATAGTTAGAATTCGGGCTTTATCTGGTGATTATTTGATGGGGTTTTAATGCTTTTTTTTATGGAGATTTAGCAGCAACCTAAAGTTATTTTTTGGCCTGCCATGCTTATGGTGAAAGGGGCCCTGAAAATGACGAGAAGACTGAAACTGTATCTTCTCTTAGCTGATCGGCAAAGCCCTTTCGTGTTCTTGCTCTTCCATTAATATGATGTGCACCCCCCGTGGAAAGCTTTCTATTCAAAGGGGATGCACTTGCACTATTAGAAAGATGCCGGAAGCTTGTGCCTGGCCTTGTGCCAAATGGGCCTTCTTGGTACGTATTGAATTTAGCTTGTATCTTTTTCTGCTCCTGATCAAAATATTGATGAATCATTCTTCAAATAGATGAAGGTTTTTGTAAAGATACTATATAATATAATGAAGATATTTACCCTATGTCTTTTTTTTTCCTCTTCCTTTTCCTTCCTTACAGTCTTATACTCTTCAAGCAGTCCTAGCAGGGGAACCTAGTGCAGTGAAAGTATTCTTTGGTAATTTCTCAGCTTTAAGATGCTAATTCAGATTTTTTTAAGTGTACCTCATTGAATAAGAACACTTTGTTTGCTTCATCTTCCCAGTTTCTTGTCTTGGATATGAGTGAATCCACCAGTACTGTATGTGGAAGGAATCTTGTTCATGAATGAATCATTGGCATGACGGCAAAGGACTAATATGTTTTTTCGCAGATCAATCTATAAAGGATCAATAGCGTGGGAATTTTAACCTGGTATTTTGTTGACCATCACCCTAGCACGTTCTGCTCTTTTAAGGTTCCTGTGAGTGTCTCTTCTCACTGAATATCGATTCTCATCCTGAAACATGAAGCAATAACTTCTTTACTGCAGGAAAGGAAAAAGAGTTTTGTTCAGGAGTTGATCTGAACCAGAGCTTCACAAATCTGACCCTGTTGTACTCTTCCAGCCAAATCTCCTTATCGCGTGCTAATATGCACTTTTCAACCTTCTCCATGATTGGCTTGCGGCTTGTAGCTTTTTCTTCTGCTCTTAGTATTTGTTTATCCACCATAGCTAGGACATCCGCATGGTCGATCTCTCCTTTTACATATACATTACCTTGAGTCATTCGTGGAGCAGCAGCGCGAAAGCTGCCACAATGTCACAGCCTGCAACTTCATTTCTTCTCCGCATGTTGATCATTTCCGAAACAACCCGAAATTATATTCTTCGCAGCTCCAGCTCCAGCTCCAGCACTTCTTGAAGTTGTGCATCTGATATTGACGAAAATTGGCTTAACAGGTGATGTTAGAATAAATGTTATCTGATTAATTTCATTGAAAAGGTCGTCTAAAATTCCCCCCATTGTTTCCCTAGAAACACGAGTTTGTGATTATCACAAGTCATTTGTAGGTATCAGTGAATTTCAGTTTTGCTCTTTTTTGTATGGATTATTGATTGTAGGACAATTATTACATTGTTTTCATCTTACGAGTCCTAAGTTGAGAATTCCCCAGGCATCCTGAGGCCATGACTTGTCTTTGGCCTTCATGATCAGGACTCTTCCCCACGCCATCCAACCTCCAAATGTCATTCTTTTGTCCCACGGACTTCCCCATTCCAGTATCAGTCTCAGCCCTCTCTCCGCCGTGCTCTCTGCAGCGGGGAATCGCCCCTGTCCGAGATATATCTGCGCCAGGACTAAATGAGGTTCCCCTACGTATGGGTTCTTTTCTATGCTCCTCACCAGCATTTCCTCAGTTATTTCAAGTCCAAGTACATGACCTTTACACACCGCTTCCCAGTATAAATCCCTCGCCAAATTCTGATCTTGGGGACAGAGGATTCTGCTGCAGCTCTCGAAAATTGGAGGAATAACCAGATCCAAGTCCTCGTCTCTCTCCTGTTGCACTTGCACGTCCTTCCTCTCCATTGCCATGTACATCTCTTCTTCTGCTGCTAACAATTTGTATATTGCACCCATTCGTGACGCTGTGTTAACCCACAGTCCAGGCTTGCCTTCGCCTGGCCACAGAGCAATCGAGGCGTTGTTGCCGGAGAAATCAAGACGTCCGTCTGTGTTATCAAACAGAATGTCTTGAAAGCCGAAGAATTGGTCGCTGAAATCGGCGATTGTCATGAGAAGGAAAATTGCTAACATCCTTCTCGAAATCACAATCTCTTGCTCTGTTTTGATATGCTTCACCACAACTCCCTCGGCGGGACAAATAGACTGAATTTTCAGTCTCCAAGCTTCATTTTCTCCAATATTCTCTGAACGGCGGATTTTAGTAAGACTCATCTCCGATAAACGGAGATGCTCAATTAACTCCGCATCCGTATACTGAAAAAGTAGAAAGTCATGAATGAGATGTTGACGAGGAACCACACAGAATAGGTGGATCAGCCGCTCCGCAGCCGGACCAACGTGATGTCGAACCATGTCTCGACCGGTGGCTGAAGGTGGAAATATGGCGAGGTTGACGTAAGAGTTTGAGTAAGCCGAGTGGAAGAGACCGCATAGGCAAGCAACATCAGGAGCCTTCCACAGCTTGAGTATTCGGTAAACGTCGATCAGATGTTGTAGAAAAGTACCGTGTTTGTGCCAGCACTCGCCTGCTCCAGCTGCGATTAGGACGGATACGAGACGTGGCAGACTGAGGTCGACTGCTTCGAACTCTCCCCGGAGAAAGGGACGAGCTGATTCCAGAAGTTGCTGTAGATATGAGTTAGTCGGCTCCATGAAATCCAATGGCCTTGAAAATTGGCCGTGGAAGTATTTTATGGTAAAGCGCGGCCCAATTAAATGGATTGTGGGGTCCATTGAACGAAATTCGTTATTCAATTGTGTTGTGTATTACTATTTTCCATGCAATTTGGTGTAAGTGAATTTTCACTTGTGCGTTTGAATCTCATGATAGTTTTGTAATTCCTTCCAAATTTATAGTAATACAAACGGAAGAATAAACAAAATTTGAAGGTGTACACTATACAAATAAATATAAAAATTATTATTGAAATTTTGTAATGAAAAAAAGATAAAAGATGATATTTATAGAATAAACATGAAAGTGTTAGACATTTAATATGTGTTTTCATCAAAATATATAAATTATCAAATAATTAGATACAATTAATTTAATACTACTTATCTAATAGGATGGGTGATGTGGGGTAATTGTCAGAGTAATATTACACATTTGATGGTGTGAAGGTGACTCATTAACTATCTTTCNCAAGTTTCGTACATAGGGTCACTTGTCGGTGGTGGTGACGCATTTCCTTCTACAAAACTAAGTTTCTTCTTGGATCCAAGAGCAATTCTAGCTGACCTTCTACATCCATAATAATTTCTACCAGTGAGTAGTGTGCCAACTAAGGGAATATGGGGTTGGTCGGCACCTTGAAGAAATAGAGTAGGATTGGGAATGTCTGTAATGAGTTTTTGTCCAGGGGATGATTTTCCTGTATCGGAGTCAAGAGATGAAGTTTCCTTATCATCTTCCATGGATCAATTATTATCGCTCCGATACCATGTTCGATGGTGAAGTTGGAGAGGAAAAACAGAAAAAGTAATAAGGCTTTGGAATTAAGATTTTCGTGTCTGATTTCATTCATTCTGAACCAATATTTAAAGCAACAACAAAGAGTGAAAGTACTCAACATTCTATCTAAAAGATACGAAATCTTAGTAGGTAAATCTAATTGATTTGTTGCACCAACTATGCTTTGAATATTCAACAATTATTACATTGTTTTCATCTTACGAGTCCTAAGTTGATAATTCCCCAGGCATCCTGAGGCCATGACTTGTCTTTGGCCTTCATGATCAGGACTCTTCCCCACGCCATCCAACCTCCAAATGTCATTCTTTTGTCCCACGGACTTCCCCATTCCAGTATCAGTCTCAGCCCTCTCTCCGCCGTGCTCTCTGCAGCGGGGAATCGCCCCTGTCCGAGATATATCTGCGCCAGGACTAAATGAGGTTCCCCTACGTATGGGTTCTTTTCTATGCTCCTCACCAGCATTTCCTCAGTTATTTCAAGTCCAAGTACATGACCTTTACACACCGCTTCCCAGTATAAATCCCTCGCCAAATTCTGATCTTGGGGACAGAGGATTCTGCTGCAGCTCTCGAAAATTGGAGGAATAACCAGATCCAAGTCTTCGTCTCTCTCCTGTTGCACTTGCACGTCCTTCCTCTCCATTGCCATGTACATCTCTTCTTCTGCTGCTAACAATTTGTATATTGCACCCATTCGTGACGCTGTGTTAACCCACAGTCCAGGCTTGCCTTCGCCTGGCCACAGAGCAATCGAGGCGTTGTTGCCGGAGAAATCAAGACGTCCGTCTGTGTTATCAAACAGAATGTCTTGAAAGCCGAAGAGTTGGTCGCTGAAATCGGCGATTGTCATGAGAAGGAAAATTGCTAACATCCTTCTCGAAATCACAATCTCTTGCCCTGTTTTGATATGCTTCACCACAATTCCCTCGGCGGGACAAATAGACTGAATTTTCAGTCTCCAAGCTTCATTTTCTCCAATATTCTCTGAACGGCGGATTTTAGTAAGACTCATCTCCGATAAACGGAGATGCTCAATTAACTCCGCATCCGTATACTGAAAAAGTAGAAAGTCATGAATGAGATGTTGACGAGGAACCACACAGAATAGGTGGATCAGCCGCTCCGCAGCCGGACCAACGTGATGTCGAACCATGTCTCGACCGGTAGCTGAAGGTGGAAATATGGCGAGGTTGACGTAAGAGTTTGAGTAAGCCGAGTGGAAGAGACCGCATAGGCAAGCAACATCAGGAGCCTTCCACAGCTTGAGTATTCGGTAAACGTCGATCAGATGTTGTAGAAAAGTACCGTGTTTGTGCCAGCACTCGCCTGCTCCAGCGGCGATTAGGACGGATAGGAGACGTGGCAGACTGAGGTCCACTGCTTCGAACTCTCCCCGGAGAAAGGGACGAGCTGATTCCAGAAGTTGCTGTAGATATGAGTTAGTCGGCTCCATGAAATCCAATGGCCTTGAAAATTGGCTGTGGAAGTATTTTATGGTAAAGCGCGGCCCATTTAATTGGGCCCAATTAAATGGATTGTGGGGTCCATTGAACGAAATTCCTTATTCAATTGTTGTGTATTACTATTTTCCATGCAATTTGGTGCAAGTGATTTTTCACTTGTGCGTTTGGATCTCATGATAGTTTTGTAATTCCTTCCAAATTTATAGTGAGAGTTATTGGGTACGAACGGAAGAATAAACAAAATTTGAAGGTGTACCTATACAAATAAATTTTTAAATTCTTCTTGAAATTTTGTAATGAAAAAAAGATAAAAGATGATATTTAATATGTGTTTTCATCAAAATATATAAATTATCAAATCATTAGATACAATTAATTTAATACTACTTATCTAATAGGATGGGTGATGTGGGGTAATAGTCAGAGTAATATTACACATTTGATGGTGTGAAGGTGACTCATTAACTTTCTTTCATTATTGGACTTGTCATCATCTTCCCCACTTTGATATCACCAATCTTGTATTTTAATTATAAAAAACGATAATATATATTTTGTATTTAAATGTAAAAATATGTTTTAATTACATACTTTTATAAGTCAATCATATTTATTAAAGTTGTGGGTGTGACAATTTTATCTAACTCGTGTTTTAAGTGTAACCACATACTAACTACTTTGGTGAACAAACATGAGGAGGGAGGATACGGAAAACACAGATAACGTGTTATAAAGTCGATTGCACTTTTTTCACAAGGGGCAGACAAGTCATTACATATACGAAATTTGATGCTCTATCATCATAAAGTTTTTAATATTAAACATGAGATGCCAATTTTGTGGTGTTATAATAAATAATATCCACATCCATTCCACAATAATTCATTCTTTCCAAAATCAATAATTATTATATAATGACTGGTCGACCTACAACAAACGGACAATTCATTCACGTGGCTGATTTGGACGTATAAATATTAAATAATAAAATGTCCGTCCCAAATTGGCAACACTAATTATTAATTCATTATCTGTCTTCACGTGGAAATATCATATATAAATTATCAATACATCATTTATTTTTTAGAATCAAATCTTATCTATTTTTAATTTGTATTAATAATATATTCTAGTTTTCAACATTCTTCATTCTATTTTATAAATTTAAATGTATTAGAAAATTTGCTAAAAGTTTAGAGGAAAAGTTTAGGAATTCTATAAATTTTCTTATTCATTTTAGTTTTCATATATCTATTTATAGAAAGAAATATTAATATATTATTATTTAATAATTCATGAATACGATGTATTACTATACAAAACACTATTTCATCTAGTCACATCTCATCAGTATTAATTATATGTTTATCTACATATAATATATAATATTTGTATATTTTGATATTGGAGATACATTCATAATTCGGTATAATTCACAACATTCCCCCTTAAATGTATACCAATTTTATTGTATTTGATAAGTTGAAGATCAATTCGTAAGTTAACTAGAGAAAACAACATTAATGTTGAGGTGAGTAAAGGAAAACTAAGGGAAGATATATGTAGAAAGTTTTTTGAACAGTTAATAGATGGTGTAAGCTACTATCATAGCAAAAGCGTTTTTCACATGGATCTCAAGGTAATTAATAATTTCATACACATAATGACTAATGATTATCTCATCCAATTTAACTTAATTGCAGCTAGAAAATGTGTTGGTCAATATATGCGGCAACATCAGGATTACAGATTTCGGGTTCAGCGCTCGGAGTTTTGCGCAAAATACCACCGATTCCGAACCGCTGCAGAAATTTACCACCATTCGCGTTAGGCAACGCAAATTGAACCTTATTAATCTGTTTCCCCTTTCTTTCTTTCTTTTCCTGCGCGCAAAACCTAATTTCTTCTCCGAATCGCGAATCGTAAGCCCCAAACGCGAATTCCNTAGCGTGGGAATTTTAACCTGGTATTTTGTTGACCATCACCCTAGCACGTTCTGCTCTTTTAAGGTTCCTGTGAGTGTCTCTTCTCACTGAATATCGATTCTCATCCTGAAACATGAAGCAATAACTTATTTACTGCAGGAAAGGAAAAAGAGTTTTGTTCAGTAGTTGATCTGAACCAGAGCTTCACAAATCTGACCCTGTTGTACTCTTCCAGCCAAAGCTCCTCATTGCGTGCCAATATCCACTTTTCGACCTTCTCCATGATTGGCTTGCGGCTTGCAGCTTTTTCTTCTGCTCTTAGTATTTGTTTATCCACCATAGCTAGGACATCTGCATGGTCGATCTCTCCTTTTACATATAGATTACCTTGAGTCAATATCCTTATCTTAAGTCATGCTTTAGAAATTTCTGCCTTACCAGAGTCTATTTGGCTGATTATTATCTCCATTTCTAGCATAGAAGGTACTTCCATGTGTGATCTTCTGCATATGTTCTCAAGCACAGCTCGTTTTCTGAACAAAAGCTCTTTCATCTTGCTGGTTTTTAGCTGATTTAGTCTCTTCAATTCTTTTTCAGCCTTGAGAAAGCAAGCTTTCATCACAACTTCTCATTGTAATACTGATGAAAAAATAAACGAACCTGTTGAATGGTTTCATTTGTGAGCCTTTTGGGAACCTGGATACCTCCGGATGTAATTGAAGATAAACCATTGAGATGAAAAAACCTATCACGGTCTTCTTCGGGAGTATCCATCAGATTCCATAGATCAGTTAGTTTTTTTTCCAGTTCTTGGAGCTGAAAAAGTGATCAAATATCATCATTTGAACTATGTATGTTGACTCAATGTGTGTATCGTATGTTTGCAGGAATACCTTCTTAAGGCGTGCCTGCTTCTCGGACATTAGTGAGTCAAATGTGTTACCAAGCTTCTCCAGAGTAGCATCACTGATGTTTTTAGAGAGTCCAGACAACTCATTCAAGCTTGGATGAACTTTGGTAATGATCACTGAAGAATCCATTCCTAAAATTTCTGCTGTAATCTTGATTGTTTCTATATATTTCTCCACCTTATGAAGTCTCTCATTCTATAAAAGGAATATTAAAAACCATTAGTTAATCAGATCATGTAAAAGCACTATTTTATAGTAAACCTTCTCTTTCTGAAGTAGCTGCATCTCATTCTGGTATTCCTCCAGCTTCTTCATTGATAGATCATTTTCGTTCACTAGAGCCGTTCGAGATGACGTAGTATAGACTGTCTGGCCAGCAATCTCACAAGAAATTTTATGAATTTGCTCTTGCACGAGGTTAAATTTCTTTGCTCTCTCCTCTTTCTTAGACTGCATCTCTTTAAGTGGAAGTGTCATTGAATTAAGCTGCTCTTTCAGGTTCCCTGACTTTACTCGAGCCGGATGCGATCTTTCCCCGAGAACAAGAAGAAGGTTAGTGAACTCTGCTTCAGACTTAGCAAGTTGCTGATGCAGGTGAACTCGGGAAGTATTGGCTGAATCCAGTTTGCTTCTGTAAACTTGGAGACAATGCTGTTCAATTTCTAATAAAACCATTTCTCTTTCAGGCTGCTCCACTCCAACTTCATCCCATATAGTCTGCAGTTGCACCAACAGATTTACCCACACTATTGATCATAATAATACACAATAAACTACTTACCTGCAATTCCTGCAGCAAGTATCCACAAGTAGTTTCCCATAAAGCTGAAGCTGAGCTGTCCATCAATAATAAAACAAGATCCAGTTGTTGAAGTGGTGGTGGGATTTAAAGGAATCCCAGGTTGAGTTAGGCGAGAAGTTTGCTTGAAAGATAAGCATCATATAAGAATGGTGGGTGAGAGTGAAACTTGAGGTACAAGAAGGTCAGCAAAGGGGGCGTGTCTCAATCCGAATGAACAAGTTAGTGTTTCTTACCTTTATGTTATGGGTACGCCAAATAACTGGATTCCCAAGCAAGAGGAAAAGAGCGGAATAATTTTTACGGTTATAAAAAACAAGTTTTTTTTAAAATAATGATGAGAGAAGGAAATGTTGAATGAACACAATTGAGCAAGCAACCATGTATATAAATATACTTCACTGCAATTCATGATCATCTTTCCATACCCGACGAAGCAACTTATATCGAACCACGGTTCGACTGTGTTTCTGCTGAGGCATCAAGCTGAGCTTACCTAAGCTAGAAGAACAACTATCGGGAATGATGGAAGTTAACGGCGAATCGAGGTCTCCGAGTTCATCATCACTATTGTAACATTTCTTTAGTGTTGAGAGTCTGCTTGTTTTCAGAACTTGGCTTCCAACTTCTCCTACACAAGTCATCAAAGCTGCTGATGGAGGTGAATATTTAGTTGGATTTGCGTGACATGGAATGCTTGTTATACTACTCCCCATTAAATCTACACTTTCCTGAATCAAGACAACAAGTTTAAGAATCAGCAGAAAATTGGATATTGTCCATAAAATAGCATAAATTAGGGATTTTGACAAGGACTAGAATGAAGTGAAATGTAATAAGAAATAATACCTCTGAGTCAAGTGCATCAATGATGTATCTAGGAATGGGTTGGGGGCAAAATTCATCAGGGACAAAATTGATCAGGACCCGGGTTATTATTGCAGGACCCAAAAGCGGGCATACCTTTACAAATGAAGAAAAGTAGGAAAAATGGTGAAAGTTATATAATAAACTAGTTTGATTCACATATGAAAATCACCTCTTTTCGGGTTGAAGCATCTGTGAGCATTTCAAAAGGGAGCATCATGAGATCACTCAGTGCGTGGAGGAGGCGAAAAGCTTTGAACGACTTTAGCTCGTTTATTGAACAAGCCTCGGATGAACTGTCTTCCAATCCAAACAAATCAGAAAGCCATCTGGACCAGTTTCCTATCTACAATGAAGTGATGAAAAAACTGAATGATACGAGAAAGGTGTTCCCGATTTATGAATCTGAATCATGAGGTGCAGTTTGATACTTACAACGTTTTTCAACTGTGCACCTGCAGTGAAGCTTGATTTTCCAGTTGGAATTGGGAGGACATGGGGATCACTTATGGGATCTGAAACAGGATCAGTTGGCATATCTTCATCAGATTCTCTAAGAATTGCGTTAAACATTGCTACGTCAAGCCGATTAACCAATTGCTCCATAACCTGAAAAGGTTTGTATACTTGTAGTAATACTTTTCATTTAGAAATTTCTTGCATGATGATTGGAAATTACCAGCACCACTAGGGAAGCCAAACATCCACATTCATGTCCACTTGCTTGAATCGGACAAAGTCTTTCGCATGAATCTTTGAAAGCTTTTTTCCACAACTCAATTGAAAAGCTTACCAGATCGTGGCAACTTGAGTTATTTCTTCCACTACGTTTCTTTACTCCGGTGGTATCCGTGGGTATAGTTCTTTCTTTAACAACAGCAGGCTGCATATGTGGTGTGAACGTCTAGAGCAAAAACACAAGGGAATTTTTACTCACTCGGAATCGTGAAATTTCATTGAGTTTTGAATGTTTGTGCATCAAACCTGCCACCACAGGGACTCCACTATTCGAGAAAACAGCCAACCTTCAACATTTTCGAGTGCAATAATGAATGTCAGGGTGTCCTCCCATTCATCAGATTCCTCTAGAGACTTAGATTTCTTTCCCTCTTCAGCAGAATGAGGCACTTCAGCTGCATTTTGGCTGACCAGAGCTCTCAACATAATTGCATTTGATAACCAGAAGGTCAACCTATGAAGGACATCAAAGCATTAAAAAAATGAAAAATAGGCTGTGAAATTTTTAAGTGAACCTTGCAATGAAGTTGGCAGAGTAGACGTACCTTGGGACATCATTTCCACAGGCTCTGGAGATAATAATTAAACCAGATACTGCAGCTCTTGCTGCGCTAGCTCGTTTAGCTTGAAATCCTTCTCCATAAGCACTATTATAAAATCTAAATAGGCGTCTAGCAGGACAATGAACCTTATTTCCGGAACTTGAATGCTCTGAAACTGTGGAATATAACGCCAACTCTATTGCAGCAGCTTCTCTTAACTCTTCCTCTAGCATTTCAACCCTTTCTTTCATTTCATTTCTGCTAGAATCAGAAACAACAGCAGTTGGCTCTTTAGTTTCAGTTATTTGACAGCTATTAGGCTTGTCCATCTCTACTGTTTTTATTCCACCGTCAATATTGGGAAACAAATCCACTGAACCATCAATCCTTGCAGAATTTGAATGCTTTAACAGAGCTTTTTCATTGACGATGGCTGGTTGTAATGTACCTTCTTTCATCATTGAGATTGGAGAATCATCTGATCCCATACCTTTCTGTTCTGTTTTCTTTTCCAGAACCTCTCTTCGTAAGTCAGGCAAAGATGGTGAATTGGAGCTAATACCACCATTTTGATTACCTTCATGACCTAAAACAGTGTGAAACCTTTTTAACGCTTTCTCTTCTGCAGTATATCCAGAGTATTCTCGATATCCATGTTTGTTAGTTTTCACGTTATGAGCAGCACCTCTAGACGTAGAACTTGTGAAAAAGCTATTAACCTTCATATTTTCATCTCGGAAGCTCATCGATGAGTAGGAAGATTTGATTGAGGAAGAAACGGAGTTCCTTTGGGCAAATGACATGCTTCTGTCTGATAAATTGGATGAAGAAACATGGCTATCGTTTGCATTCATCCAAGTATCTTCTGATTGATCAGCAATAGAAGAAAGCAGTTTCTTGTTTATCCCTTCAGCCGGCTCTGTTCTGGAACTTCCAAGTCCATTCTGCATTGTCACCTGCCAACAAGAAAATAGAAAATCCCATGCCATAAATCATAGAAAATATGAAGGCAGTAAATAATTGATAACACATATTTAACAGCTACACATCGCACCTTCTCATTCTGAGGAGATGAACTAATCGCATACTCGAAAGTCGATGACCTCCTTGAAGAATGGGAAGATGTATCTTCATCTGTGCATGAGGCATATTCAGTATCATCTTTTTCCCAAGACATTTCTTTTGATAAACTAAGGGTAGTTGATGAGTTAGAGCTATCTCCGTGGAGAGGCTCCAGGGTAATGGACAAAACAGGTTGCAGCCAATCTTTAGAATTCTTCTTCAACTTTATGGGAACATTTGCATTGACTATCTCGCCCATCAGCAAATAATCCGCAAGATTGATCAAAGTTGTTCCCAAGATTTGTCCTTCAGCTTTGTCCTTACGAGGCTCAAACAAGCTAAACTCCAAATGATTCTTCCTGAACTTATCATTCTTATCTCGTTTAAGAGACAAAGTTAGCATGAATGACTCGTTAAAATTTATACTGAAATCACCCACGACAGAATGGAAGGACCCAGAATTTCTATCACCATTTTCCCATTGCAACAAAACCGTTTGTACTGATCGCAGCAAATCTGATGGTGGCCATGGCCTGATTTCTCTTACATGGACAATGCAATCAAGTTTAACAATCGTACCTTTATTGTGTTTCAACTTCAGCCCAAGAACCATCGGTTAACAAAAATATAAATAGCTGGGAAACATACATACAAAAGACTGATCAACAAGACATTCAAAAGCAAAAGTGGAAACAGGGATCATCACAAGACAATGGAAATGCAAACAACTCACCTTGATTGAAGGCAAAACAAAAGTCTGGAAATACAGAATGAATTCAGATTGCAGGTCAACAAAGATGACTACCCAATTGTGAATGCAAATTTCTGTAAATCACTTTCCAATCGACAAGACGACTAATTATTTCTAGACAACTGACAGGAAGAAACGAAATCAACAAATAAGCAGTGGGCCAAAGGGAGAAATGGGATTGAAAGCTAAAGCACTCATACAGATTTACAACGGCAGACTATACAATACTATTCAGGATAACATTCGACCCACGTGGCAGATCCTATGAATCCGATTTCACAATTTTTCCTTAATGGGTATGTTGTATTGCATGGGACTTTCCATCATATCCCTTGATGGTTTCTAGAAACATGATTAAATCAGGAAACCTGCTTAATATGATACATAATTTGAAAAATCAAGTCAGTTGCATTTTATTTAATTCGGTGAGAAAAACCTGCACTGCGTGTGCAACTTTTATGGGCTGACACATGTACCTTAGTCACCGTAACCAAGTTTATATTGGGCTTCAAGGACCAAATATTGCTTGAATCTGGGAAACAAAAAAGGCATTCATTAATCGTAAACCAAAAAGTAATCGAATTTTTTCTCACGGACAATTGTAAACTTGGACGTTGCCTTAATCCTAATCTATATCTGGAATCTTGCCAAGGCTCAAGAAGCTTATGTCCAATGATGCCAGCGCATAGGTTTTAAAAACTACTAATTTCAAGTTATTTCAGCGCCTTGTCGCCATGCGCGAACCCCAACATGAAAAACATGCCACTACCCGTTCCAACTTCCAAGTGCCTGCAACAGGCGCTTACAGTAAGGAGAAGGCAACACATCATCTGCAGCAGGTCATGGAGTTCTTGGGCAGCACTTCCAAATATATTGAAATGGAAAAGTAGGGAAAGGCAATCAAAGAGTGCTACTGAAAAATGATATAATAATTTCGACACATTCGAAACCAGGTTGCTGTAGTTTCTGTTAACCCCATTGCTCCACTCCACAGCTCAAGATGATTCACGATGACCTACACGAACCAAAGCCCAAGCACAAGAAAAGGAACAAGGGAGAGGTAGAAGAAGTGCTATTCAGATAAATTTTAATGTCTGATGGAGCTCTTTTTTTGGTAGATTCAACGTAGTTCAGTTGTTGAAATTGGGTTAGGCCTAGAGTAGAATCTCAACAAGTAGACTGGTTAAAATCTACCAAAAAAAAGAAATCATACATTAAATTAACCTGAATACACCACAGCGTACCTTGACATGGCAATACCCAAAAAACGAGGAGAAATGCGATTCCTCGCAAACTCATCTAGCATGCAATAATCAATAATAAAACTCAAGTTTTCATGAATGCGAATCACAAAGTACCTCTGTAGCTTCAAGGGATAAACATGCTGAAGGAATGAGAAACAATTTGGAATTATACACAAGCCAAGATGTGCTACAAGCTCTTCACAAAATGCTTCTTTGGTACTGCAGTGATTCAAGTGTCACAATGATGTACTGTTATGCCACTGAATATGGTCAAAAAACTGAAAACTGAAACTATATATGAAACTCGGTTCCTAGCAAAAGCCATCAATTACCATCAAATATTCTAAAAAAATGTTAGATGGTCACGTAGTACATCAAGAGATTCTGGAATCAACAAAATGAGTAATAACAGTGTTGATTCCGAATATATTGAAATAGTGGACTGGCAGGAGTGAATAAAAAAATGATGGAAGCCCAGTGGCACGTCGTCCAGAAAAGACATGATCAAAAGACAATAAGAGACATACTCCAGAACTCAGCGCATAATCTTGGCTGCACAGCCAAACAAGATTGCAGGGTCCTGATCCTTAGAACATCCATCAATAAACTAAAAATTTACCTACACAATGCTAAACCACGTCAAATTCTTCAATGAAGAAAAGCTAAGAAAGTCTCCTCTACTTTACATCATCTTAGCAAAGACTATGAAATTAAAAGCTCAAACAACTGAAAACCAAAACATCATGCAAGCTTTTCTAATGCAAATTAGATTTTAAAAATTGTTTACAAGGATGAATATCAAGTATGTTACACATGATCAACAACCAGAAAAAATCCTCACAGGAAAATCCTAATCCCACACCTTTTCTGGCATGCCAAGCTGCAGATGCATCCAATACTCCAGTATAGGCCATGCAGATTTGAAACCCTGCACAACATCGATCACCATATATGAACCTGAAAGTTTTAATTAATAAATCATATATGATTTGATAGATAAAGCAACAAGGCCTATGGTCTCATCCATGATGCCTCTTGTGCTATAACTTGATCATACCTCCAATCTAATCATGTTGTTCAGAAATATTTTAACATCAATCCAAAAGCAATACTACTGGAAAAATAGTCCACCATTGCTCAAATCTCCTTGCAACTCCTTCCTTCTCTGCTCTTGTAATGGGTCAGGACTTTTCAGTATTCTTCTCATGCGCCTAATATCAGCACCAAAAAATACATAATTACAATATGAAATTACAATTTCATGGTTACAAAACAATAACGTTAAAATGGACAGAGGGAACACCTGTCTTGGGCATGCTGTGCAGGAAAAGTAGGCATAAATTCCTTAGACTTCGGCAGTGGAACTTCATAAAACCAGTCATGTTTCAGAGCCTCATCAGCAGTTATGCGCTGCATAGTTCCATTTTTCAAGTTAAATTATTATCAAGGGCCTACAAAAATGGAAACGAAGCTATGAAATACCTTCTCAGGGTCATATGTCAAAAGCCTGCTCAAGAGATCAAATCCAGATGAAGAAAGAAGATGTGAACCAGTAAAAGATGTAGCTGGAAACTTTTTCCTTAACATATTGAACCTGAAATAATTGTCAGAAGCAATTACTCTAAGAATGTAATTGAGAAAGAAAAACAGACCAGTATCACCAAACTCGATGCCTGGGAACATTAACAAGAAAAAGTGAATAAATTTTCCAATAAATTGAATAAACCTGAGAATAGAGATCTAAAACTTACTTGTGTTTGACAAACTTCACCTTTGCACCAGGAAGTTCAGATAGCCCCGGCCAAATTTCCACATTTGGGGTGCCGAGAATCTTGAAAATCTGCAGTATTCCCACCACTAAAGGAATCAGACCATATTTACTCCTTATTTTAACCTGATCAATAAAAAAAAGTAGACACAAATTCACCTTGTCAAGCTGTTCAACCTCAGTCTTCCCATTGAATAGAGGTTCTTTGGACAATAACTCAGCCATTATGCAGCCTAAAGACCACATATCAATTGCTGTAGAATACTGCTTGGCTCCCAAAAGTAGTTCTGGCGCCCTGGAAATTAAGAAAAATCCAATTACGTGAATACAGACATCTCAGTTAGAAAGTGGAGATGAAGATAAAAACAGCTCATTATATGCAACACACACAATTTCACTAATTTCACCTTAAAACACCAACATTCAAAGAAAATAAATAGCATGATCTGAGGACTTCACTCAGTATAATATTTGAAAAACAAAAAGGAATGCAAAGAATTGCAAGTTAAAAATATGGCAAGGTTGAAAAAAGACCATCATTGCCAAAAATGGAAACTTTGTAGCAGAATGCTAACCTGTACCATAAAGTAACAACCAAGTGAGTGTAAGGTTTTAATGGGCTTCCATATTGTCGAGCAAGCCCAAAATCACATATTTTCAACTCACCGCGATTATTTAAAAGCAAATTCGATGTCTTCAAATCTCGGTGCAGGACCCAGTTATCATGAAGATATTTGATCCCCTCTAAGAGCTGAATCATAAGACATTTTACTTCACTTTGACTAAATGGTTGTTTCATTGTCTCCATCAAACATTTTAGATCATGTTCCATGTACTCCATGACCATAAAAATACTATCCAGATTGCTCCCAATGACAACTTCTTTAACATCTATTATAGAGGTATGGTGAAATGACAGGAGAATATTTATTTCTCGTAGAGCAGTCAGAGGAAATCCTTCTCGCTCTTTTTCCATCTTCACCTTCTTCAAAGCAACAATTTCTCCACTCTTCTTATCCCTAGCTCTATATACTACACCATAAGTTCCTTCATCTATCTTATTGAGTCGCTCAAACTCATCAACACTTCTACAACCCTGGAGCATATTGAAGCTCCTATGTGAAACGTTTACTGGCTCAGGTGTGCCAGAAAAACCAAGATCTTCAGATTTTGAACCACGTGGGGCATCACTATTGTAGTTTTTATCATCTTCCTCCTCCATGTAGGCATTCTTGTCATCAGCACCATGGTAACTATCTCTACTGGAAGACCTAGAATGCTCATCAGAGCCAGTATATCTTCTCTTAATAACTTTGGATCCCCCTCTTTTGATTTCACCAAGCTCAGGGCTTTTAGACTTTCGAGTTTCAGCTGAATTAGAACAAGAGTTACCCTTCAACCTTATATTTTCTGCATGATCATAAATCTCTCCTTCATCAGCTGGGGAGTCTTTATCATTTGCCCAACGAGATGATGTTATAGTTCGAGTTGGCATGTCTTCATCATTATAAATCATCTCCACCCCAGGCTCTTCTTCAGGTACAGGAGAAGTTGCTAAGTTGTGATATTCATGCAAATCAGGTAAGGAATCAACTTCAGAAGGTGATGCCTCTGATGCACGAACCTCTGTATGATCAGAGAGTAAAGTTGTTGTTGTAGTGTCTGAAACACATTTAATATTAAGCTGAGCTGAAGGAGATTTGGATGGCGCTGTAGCATTTTCCACCATATTCTTACTGTTCAAAACTTTGCTGTTTTCCCTAACATCTCGATCCCAAACAATTGGTGAAAACTTCCTCTTTTTAGTTTGTGTAGAAGTTGATTGCTTCCCATAATCTGACATTCTTTTAGTTTCCTTTTGAGTTTCTGAATGCATAGCTCCATCAGACCCATCACTAGACAACTCCCCTGGCTCCCGATCAACTGAACTGATATTCATACTACACCTCCGGGGCACACCACCAGTTTCTGAGTCAATCTGCATTGAAGAAGAAATACATGGAACATTTGCTACCTCCATTTCTCTGAATCCCTTCTGTCTCTTGCTCCCGTAATCAATCTTTTCTCGACTCCCATTTCGACTCTTCCCATTCTCCTGTCCGACATTCCAGATTTGATCACGGTCTCCTTCTAAATAGCCCAATTCCTTCTTCGACATCCCAAAATCTGCCTGCCTGTCTCTGAATTCATTATCTCTGTAACCTCCGTGCCTTCCAGAAGCCATAGTATGAGTATTTGCTACGTGAAAAAAATTAACCCAAACCCCCAATCACTACGCCAGAAAAGGAGTTCAGAATAAAAGCCTAACTTTCAGCCCAAAAACTATTCCAAAGGACTATAAGTTTTTCTTTTCAAAGAAATTATAAAAAAATCGAAACCCTAGAGATTCTTTTCAAACAAAATTGAAATACAGATCTGATTGCACCAATACTAAAAATGATGAAACAAAACGTGCAGCAAATAAAGAACAACACTATCGAATCAATTTTTAGTCAAAGGGCATAGAAAAAAACGACCAGGAAAACTCGTAAACCGTATAGTGCAATGAATATGCTCAATTCCCTCGCCGCGCCTGATAAATCGAAAACCCAAGGGGGGGAAGACGACAGCGATCGGGGAGCAGACGGCGAAAAGCGTACCGGCGACGAATCCTTCGAGAGAGCACGCAGTCAAAAGGAAATCAAATCACGCACGCAAAATATCAATTCGCGTACGCGTTTCAGGAAAAGTACGAAGGCTTATATTATAATATTTCATTATTAGGAAATTAAAATGAAAATGTCCTCGACCGTTAAAGTTAAAACACATATTCAATCTCTCTTTAGGGTTTAGGAAATCTTTTTAATCCATCAAACTGTAGATAGATTCTTCATAAAAAACCTTCAATTTTGATTCCAAAAAAATGATTCATATTAAACAGAATATATTTATTATTTTATAATATATAACTTGAAAATATACTTTAAATCAATATTAAAAATATTACAATACAAAAAAACAAGACAATTATAACTGAGTTAACTACATGATAGTGCAATTACACTTGGACTCAAGCTTGGGGGGTCCTGTGGTAGCAGGAGGAAGAACAATTCTAGGACTAGATTTCCCTTCATTTTCAGCGAGGACAGATTGAGGAGATTTTGCTTCGATCTCTCGTTTCGTTTGTCGGGGTTTCGAGATCCGTCGAACAACCTTTTTATCAGAAGGAGGTGCTAGTGCAGCAGGTCTTGGAACTCTAGTTGGTGCGATTTCTTTGTTCATAGCAATTTCGGCAGCATTATATGCTATCTCATCAACTATGGAGCTGCAGAGTAAGATCACATCTGTAGCTTCTTCTAATGTTACTGAAACCATTAATTCTTCTTCTGTAATGAACATGAAAAGCAGTTAATGTTCAATCACAGCATGTTATGAATTAAGATGTGCATACCATTGTCGAAATCCGGTTTGTCTAGAGGAGTAATGAGGTGATCATCCTGTAACTTAGTCACAATGGATGATGTATCATAACCTTTAAATTCCGTTTCTGATAAAGCATTCGCTGAATGAAGTGCTTCGGGAGCATCAACCAAATCACAACATGAGCTCTGTGGAGTGTCTTGCCCTTGAGTACAATGTATTTCCAAATTTGAGGCTGATGTTTCTTCATTGGATGAATCCATGTGATTTCTAGTCAACTTTTTTATTTCCCCGTCTTGGGAAGTTGAAGGCACTGAATTACTCCCAAATTCGGGTGCGTCCTCAAATGATAAGCATTCAGAAGAACCAGGAGTTATGCTTGGGACCAGTGACATATGATGTGGAGCACGAGGCAACGCCAATGAGACAGAGCGTTTGTGTTTCGAGTCACCAGGTTCTCGATGTCTACGAGAATCCATATGTCCAGAAGATCCGAAATCGTAAGAAGAAGACATTGACATACTACTCTGCACAGTGGAGCTTCTTAAACTGTCTTTCAAGGAAAAGCAATCGCTGTAACTCCGGCTTGGTACAATATGTCCTTGAACACTACTCGACCTTTTGAGCAGCAATGATAATCCTGTACCTCCCTGAATATCAATTTCTGTGTTCAAACACAAGTCAAACAACTTATTTTGCTTTTGTTCTGGTTCAAGCTCAGTTGCAAACTGTTCCGGTAGATCAAAAGAAACAAGTCCAGTATTAGAATCAACCCCAGCAGGGCTTGCATCAATCATGACTGTTTCTACTGGATTAGCTTCAGAATCCTTACACTTCCGACAAAGCCACCCATCTCCATCCATAACTAGTTCGACCAAATGAAAACTATTATAACATTTAGAGCATAGTTCCATAGCTGGTGCTCTATTCGTATTTCCATAGTCAACTTGAGGTGATGGATCATTATTTTCTGGGAGGTCAGTTACTCTGTTATCAGCATCATCATTTGATTCTTCAGTTTGATCAATATAAGATACTTCATCCCCAGCAGGATGCGGATTCTTATAAAGGTCGTTGCTCACATCATTCCCTTTATGCTCGGGTTCTACTATAACAAGTGCTCCATTAGTACCTTGATCAGAACTGGCGTTGCTGCTAGCTGTGATAGAAGAATTTTTTGATATCAAAGACAAAGATGGAGTGCTTTCCTTCCCTGCATATAATGTTGAGCTTGGGGCACTGGACAACAATGGCCGGAACATGTTGTGCGGACTCTTCTTATCCTGCAAAATGGTATAGTAGCATAACCAAGCTAAAGAGCCTCAAGAGAGCCAAAATAAGACACGTACCGCTTGTCGAAGTACCAAATCGAATGACCTTTTTGGAGCAGAACTTGATAAAGTTTTAGTTGATTTCTTGTAGAGACCAGAGGATCTATTTTTCGGAGAAGAACCAATATTTCTTTGAACTGAGTGATCAGGATAGCTAAGAGTTTTCGATGGCAGTGAGTCCACATCATCATCACCGGACGATGCAATCGAACCTCTACTGTAAGAACTAAATGGATCCCTTTCATGACTATGAGGTGAACTTGCACTTCCAGAAGCAGTTGGAGACATGGATTGCCTGCCAGATCTGGAGCTATTCCTTGATGCTGGTGAGGACCCTCTGACATATGATCTCGGTCTGTCAGCCAATGATGTACGAAGGTTAGGTGGTACCTCACTCGAAAACCCCGGAATATTCAACTGCCAAGCTCTGATTTTCGGAGATTCATAATTCTCCAAACTTGTCCTAACAGGTGATACGCCCCTTGTCCCAAATTGTGCACCACTGACTGCTGAATCAGTACTCATCCTTTTACTCGATATTACTGGCACAGTTGGTTTAGATGGAGGTGGAGACATTCTATTCGATGGAGATGCACGAGAGAATGCAGGAGTTGTACTAGAACGAGAAGCAGAAGAAGACCTGCTTCTTGCTTGTAGCAACATTGAGTTACCGGAACGAGGAGATGGGCTCATACGACGTGGACTCGGAGTGCTCCTACCACTTGTGTAACATTTGCCATCCTAAGTTTGAACATACAAAGAACATCAGCAGCTCATAAAACAAGATAAAAACATATTCAACACATCCATAAAGTTCATCTACCATTGAAGATCGTGAAATAGCAATCGGCTGACTTCGTGGCCTCCCCCTAGATGCATGAAGGAGTGCTGGTACCTCATCATCCAAGGAAGAAAACAGAGGACTTTCAGGAGGTGTCATCAACCTGTTGATAGAATGTAGCAAGTAGAGTAAAATGAAATAATCAACTAAAAGTTTGAGCTTCCTGCAGAAACTAAACCAACCAGTCATAATCATTTTTGTCTACTGCATTTAGCAGGTCGCTACTTTCACCACGAGCAGGCATCTTACATTCCGATAAGTTCTTCAATTTCGTAGCTACAAATACCATCAATCACAAATGTTTCAAAACCAATGTAGTAGATAACTAACTCTAGACACCACCAAATCAAATATAGAATTAAGTAGAGGATACGAACTTACGAAAGATATCGTTGAAATCATAGTTTGATTGTAGCAGAAAACCCTCTTTTTCTTTGTTCTGCACCTCGTTGAACAGAGCAAGATCATCATTTTCATCACAAGCGATCCCACTCTCTACACTGCGCCCTCGTTTATAATTCACATCTCTCAATTCTCTTCCACGAGAAATTCTCAGAACAGGAGAGGGAGGCATATCTGAGATTACCTCAACAGCAATTGCAAAAGAATTACTCAAGGAAATTACTTGATGATCTAAATTCTCAACTGTGAAGCTTCAAACATCAAGCCTTATCTTCCATTTTACTAAATATCTGCTTTAACCACAATCAGTGAGAGAAAGGATGATCTACTTGGGGCCCATTACAGACTACCATCACCTCAGAGTTTTAAAGCATCAGACGTCTGAACCACCGAAGTCCAATCAAAAAAAGGTAACTACAATTCAAAGGCGAACTCACTTTAGAATGTGAAAATATGATCACCTACATCCACTACAACCACCGGAAGTTGCAGAATAAGTACAATCAGAACCAAAAATGGTTCTTTTTCAGCGGCTAGATTTATATACCTTGTACTTTGCACAAACCCATCAAATGTCCTGAAGTTCTAAGCATCCAGGTAGCTGGATCTGCAGTTGGGTTGTGAAAATCAAGAAAATTAGTGGATCAGCAACAGAGAAACACCAGAGAAAACCCCATAGAAATACAAGGAAAGAATCATGAGAGGTGCAATGATGGTTCACGTGAGAAGCGGATTGGGAAGCGATAAAGAGAAATATATTCAACGAGCAGCAGCACCACCACCATCTCTCCAGCCCAGAATCAATGTTAAAGAAAAAGGAAATGGAAAAAGCAAGATACACAAAATGAAAAAATAACAGAAATTCTTCAACGCACCCACATGTCAATCAACACTGCAGAAAAAGTATTTTCAAGCTTTTACTTTTTATTCCTTCATCCATCACACTCTCTTCATCTTTAGAGTTCATTCGAGATAGATTTATGCAATTGCAAGAAAGAAAGAAAAAGAAACATTAATTCACATTTCAATAAAAAAACAAACAAGCAACATGGAAAAGGTGAAATAAAGTGGAGTACAGTACAACTGGGTTCGGATTACTTTAGCCTACTTACAGTTGTTCCATGAAAGGGTTCTGTAAACTGTAAAGACCAGCATGACAACACGACACACAGAAATTAGTTGAAACTTAAAACTGAGCCATGTGCAACAATACCCCCCACGTTTCCTTACTTTCTTCATCAAGATTCTTACACATACTTAAATATATTAAAAATCAAACAATCCCATATAATAATTATTTTTAAAAATTTAAAATTCTCAGTCTTCTAAGCAAGATTCTCCTATATATATATATATATTTTGATTAATTGGATAATAGACTAAGTTGGAGGTGACGAGCAGCCAGCAGGGATTATTATTGAATCAAGTTAAATCCAAAACCTGTTTTCATTTGTTTTCTGTCTTATTGTAATAGAGTTTATTGCAGGCATTATTACTTTTGTGTATAAATAAATGTTCCAAGGACCACCTCTTGACAAGTACTATAATTCATTTTTTGTCTACAATTAAATAAAAAACATTTGATATTAAAGACATCAATAAAAACAATGACAAAATATTTTTCAATAAATTGATGAAATCAAATATTAAGTAATTATAGTTATGAAAAATCACATGAATGATGAACCTAACACGTGGGCTTTATTTCGTAATTAATCATCGGTTAAATTAGCCGGATCCAATGGGCTGGCAGTATTTCTAAATTTTGGTATAAAATATAAATTGATGATTAAGTTAAATCTTAACCCGGCCCAAACATATTCGGAGCGAATACCTGACGATAAAAAACGCCTCTGTTTTGAAATCGCCGGCGGCGACATGTGGTCGGTTCTACGCAGCGGAGGTTTGCCACATCCATCGTCTCCAATCATCCAGAAGTGGAGGAATGTCGCCTCTTATTTTGTTATTGATCGTCATTTATCTTCATCGCCTGTTAACAACGGTGCAGTAAACGAAACAGATCTGCTAAGCTTGGATGAAGTTCAGAAAATACTCACCGATGTTAAAGCGGATGATGTGAAAATCATCGAAGTTCCGAATCGCTGTGAATTCGCCGATTACATGGTGGTTGCCACTGGTCGATCTCCATGGCACGTCCGCAACATCGCTCAAGCCCTAGTTTACCAGGTAGTGTGAAGAATGATTGTTTTCCCCATTTCCGCGACATTTCAACATTTTAATTGATATGAATAGGTAAAACAAAAGCAGAAAGGGGCAAAGAGGATGTTGTTGCCCACGGTGGTTGGGCAAGAGGGTGGGAAGTGGATTGTAATCGACTCTGGTATGCTAATTGTCCAATTTCATGGCAGTAGTGAATCTTGAAGAATGGTTACGTTGTCTCGCAGGGAAGCTGATTGTTCATGCTGTGGACGAGAAAGCAAGGGCTTATTATAACTTCGAGGGGCTTTGGACTGAAAATTCGCCATACACAGACAACCATTTTGAGGTAAAGTAAAACACTTGA
>RWGZ01001497.1:0-46175 GCA_009725065.1 Utricularia reniformis
CATCTTGTTCCTCTCGCTCACACCCACCGGTGAAGATGAGGGGAACGGACATGGAAGAACGCACGAATCGAAACCCAGTTCGTCGTAAAAAAACAGCAGCAGCTGAGTTGAAAAGAAAACAAAGAATCCTGCGTTACAAAGCATACGGAATTCAAGGGAAGATGAAGACGTCAATACGCAAAACATTCCGATGGGTAAAGCAAAGATTCGCCTACATATTCCATGGCCGCTACTGAGTGATTGATTCTTTCACTTCTGTTCATTTCTACCGGTCCAACAATTTCTACGGCGGAAGTAAAGATGGTTTCTGTCTAGATATGTTACCCTTAATGTGCTCAGCAATTGCAAGGTCAATTATTTTTTACCATAGTACATTATAACGCTAAGCTTCAATGCTTTCATTTTATTATATTTTTTTTTACCATATTATAAATATTACATAGAGTTATAATGTACTATTTAATTAACGAATTAATTAAATATGATATATTTAAAAATATTTTATATATGTTATAAATATAGTAAGATCATCAAACTAAAAACTCAATTTTGTAATGTGAAGGTTGAGTGGTTGATAGTGTTTGTATGGAAAATCAAATATTTATACAATAATTAATCAACTATTATGATAATAAGTTTACTGAAATACTATGTAAAAAAATGTATTACAATATAAAATATTATTTATCTAATCAAATTATTTTAGAAATAATAATATGTAATGAGTGTTCTTGGGAAGTGACCATGAACTTTAAAATAATGTAAAACTAATCTTTAAATATTTGTAAATTACATGCAAAACTCCCAAAGTCTTTATAATGTGTGTTATTAATCTCTCAACTTTTTAAAGTTTTAAACATTATATCATTAAAGTTTAAAAATTGTGTAGTTGATCTCTGAAGTTCCAAAACCGTTTATATTTGACCATAACACTTGTAGATATTTTAAATATATATAGTGTCTGTATTTGACCTCTTAACCTTATAAATATGTAATGATAATCTCCCAAAACTTTGAAAATTTTAAAAACAACACATAAATTGTCAAAACACTAACTCAAAAAATGATGAAACTCGCTACAATTTACTCGATGGCTATTGTTTAATGATTTTAAAACTTCGAGAGTTTTTCATGCAATTTTTAGAATTTGGGGATATTGTCTATTTTAAATATTGTGGGTCACCATCGTAATTTTCTCAATATGTAATATATATATTTGTTTTATATTGGTTATAAATCTTTGGTATAATTCACAATGATATATAAATTAAATATTTTAGTATTTCAATTAAATATGTAAACAAATTGACCATCCAAAAGAATTTAAAGATCAACAATATAGAAATGACCTAAATGTTAGCTTAAATGTACATTATGTATAATTAACTTAACGAAAATGAATTATGATAAATTATAAATTCATATTTCTTATTAATTAACAAATTTTACTATTTAAATTAAATTATAAATTAAATTCATATATAAAAATAATTAAATAATGATCCAAAATAATGTAAAGACAATGGCCACAAAGTTTAAAATTGTGTACAAACACCTGAATTTTGGAATCCGTTTGCTAATAGTCCTCGTACTTATAAATAATATTATCTTAAAGGTTATATTGGGGTTAAATGTAAATATTTTTTGAACTTTGGGAACCAACTAAACGATTATTAAATTTAGAGGGTATTGTATTTACAATTTTTAAAACTTGAGAATGTTTACAATATATATTATAGTAACTTAAGGTGTTTAGCATGCAAAATTTTAAAACTTTAGGGTATGATATTTTTAATTTCGGGGCCACTTTCAATACTCGATTTAAAAACTAGAAATGACCAAAATATGGGGGTCATGTATTTGCATGGATTTTGTCCGAGCTCATTCTGGTCGAATGCACGACACGACCAATTTAAATACTTATTATGCATATCCGACTTAGATCCGATTAAGAATATGTGAGTTTGGACTCATCGGATTCTGCTCTTAAACTAATCCGAAAAATCATACGTTTCGGCTATTAGATGAATGCGTGCCGACAAACCATGTATTGAATAAAACAAGTAGAATAAATTGAAAATGAATGGTTTTAGAAGAAAAATGTTTGTTGCACAATGCACATCCCTATAGGGATTCAAGTAGATAGGGTTAATCAAGTAATTTTAACTCACTCAAACATTTAGTATTTCATTTAGAGATTTTGTCTTTATTTTGGATTTTGGGTTAAAAATTTTCAAAGAGAAAATATCAATTCCACAAAAAGTAAAATATATTATTTATATTTCTATTTATTCTAATTATCAATTCATAATTTAATTAACAATATATTTTCCAAAATGATCTATATGAATAGTTCAATAAATTATGAATCCAAATACTCAAACTATACTTTCAAACAGATCAAATTCACCGATTTCGGTGTGGTTCACAACTGGATCATTTTTTTGTCTGATAGATTGTATTTCTAGTTTTATTATTATAAAATGTTAACGAATACTTTAACTTATGATTTGTAATATTAAAAGATGATATAAAGTTTAAGTTTAAGATTTAATGGTGTAATTGAGATAAAAAAAAATGATATATTCATCATTTTCTTATTTATTTTGTATAGAGTAACTTTTTCTATAATGTTTTAATTTTTTGAGACAAAAAAATTATTCATTTCAAATTGAGTTGGATTGAATCAATTTTTTTATTTGATTTGAGTTTAGATTATATATTTTATTTTAGTTCGGGTTTGAGTTTTTTCGTACTTAATTGAAAACTATATCAAAATGATATTAGTTGATGGAATACATTATATCTAAATATAATAATTTAGTATTTTCATCTTAATTAATAATTATTGAATTCCAAAACGGAGCAAATTTGCAGTTCATAGTGTGTTCAAACATGATTCTAAAAATGCCCTTTTTGTGTGTGTCTTTCCCAAAGTTCATCAATAGAGAATGCAGCAGAGTGGTTCCTATTACAGATAACTTGAAAGCAGCCAATGAGTCTTTTTCCCGTTTCATCAAGATTCTTGCTTCAGAATTCAGCCTACTAAGCTGTCACTAGTGGTGTACTTACTTTTGAAGATACCTGCAGAGAATCGAATATAATCATCAACGATGCTCATGAATATAATCGAATATAGATGACCTTGGCTAGTTTATATAGCTCATCGAGAACTTCGGACAAGGTTGGATGTGCATGAACAGCAAATTTGATATCCTGTGTGGTAGCCAGAGTCATGTTTATTTGCTTCAAGTCACAAAGGAAAAGGGTGAAATACCTGAATGGGTGTGCCTAATGCTATAGCGTTTGATGCTTCATGTATAAGGTCTGCAGCATGAATTCCTAATATATGGACTCCGAGAATCTCACCGGTGTCCGGTCTGTATATCAACTGTGTTTGGGAGATTTTTTAAATGCTTTGGTAATGTATTTTGTTAATCACTTTGGAAGCAAGATATAGAACCTTTGCAAGTCCTTCCCCTTCATTTTCTGCAAGGGCTTTGGTGTTGGCTTTGAAACTTGTTCTAGCAATGCCGATTTCGAAGCCTTCTTTTTCAGCTTTTTCTCTTGCTTGAGGCTGGAGAGCAAAGCAAAAAACGAAGTAATTAATCAAGGTAAGTAATTTAAAAATCTAATTGAGTTTTCCTATGGGGTTATTGTATAAACCTCAGTCAATCCGACCATACTGATCTCAGGGTGAGTGAAACATGCGGCTGGAATGCTTAAATGATTAAGAACATGATCTTTTCCAATAAGCTGTTCTATGACTATACGAAGAATAAAGAAGGAACTCATGTAAGATGCAAAAACTATGGTAGTTTGATAATTTTCCATAAATAGAGTTTTAGTTAATGTTTGCAGTGCATACCGGAAATTCCCTGAGCACTTGCTGCATGTGCAAGCATCAGTTTTCCATTTGCATCACCAATGCAATACACGTGAGGAACCTGATGGTGGAATTGTCATATAATGAGCTATTGGAAGTCACCATATAACAATGAGTTGAAAAAGAATCTCTTCAAACCAGATTTCCATCTGCATCTATCACTCTCATTCTCTCATCAACGGGAACAAAACCACGCTGTGTCGCTACATTAATCTGCAAAAAGATCAGAATAGTTTTCCATTATTTAAAGAAGTAGATTGAGATAAACCCATTGGCGGAACCCTTTATGATTTGAACATCAGTACTGATAGACAGATTTTTCTGACATATTTGTGGCATTTAATATCAGTGTTAGGATTATCCAAATCATTGATGTGTCTTGTCTACAAGTGAGATTTGTTCAAACAAACAGATATATCAAACATAAAATCCAATCTACGTTTATACAAAATGTACTCACATTCTCTAGTCCGAGACCTTCCGTGAATGGAGCCCTTCCTGTTGCAATTAGTGCAGCATCAACCTATAGGAAGGAATGCGGCAAGAACTAATCAGATATTTCCTCATGCGGGAAAAGATCGGGGGAATTAGTACCTCTAATACATCTTTTTGTTCTTTTGTCTTGGCATCGATAAGGTGAATCTGAACAGGTTTCCCATCTTTTGCAGGGGTAACCTTTATAGGAATTTGAAGCTCACATGTATCAGATAACGTACATTACAAGTACAACATACTTGAATACCTTGCTTGCAAACACTCCAGTATGATAGTCTACTTTCCGTGGATTTATAAGAGTTCTTTGTGCTAGCTTTCCGATCTCAGGATCAAATCCAGGCATTAGTTGATCCAGAGCTTCAATGAAGGTAACCTGTAGACTAACATTCCGTGATTAATTGAGTCATGTGTGGACAAGCAATGATCCGAGATAATATTTCTGCCAAGAAGCTAAAATTCTTATAATAACTAAAAGCCAGGTAAGCAAAGGAATGGAGGAGGTTCAGATGCCCAGAAGCAAGTATCTCTATTTCATTCTGAAGCATTATAATAGTCCAACCAAAAGTTAAATTAAGTTTGGAAAGGCAGTTCAGAATAACACAATAGTTAGTACAGAAGAAACTTTATAAGCAGTAGCAAATGAACTATTAGTCAAACCTCACTACCAAGAGCAGTGTACACATCACTGAACTCAAGTCCAATATAACCACTTCCAACAATAGCTATCCAATCTGGAACAAACTCCAATTTAAGAGCGTGATCACTTGTAATCACAGTCTTACCTGCAGAATAGAGTAGATAAGAAACAACTACAGTCGGCACCTGACCACAATTTGATCCATAATATAATTTCTTGATATAGAACACTCTAAGACTTTATAAGACATAATGAAGATCAGATCGATTCGATCATTAAGGTTCACACACATAATATGCTGAAATAACGAATCTATACTTGCTTTGGAAGTATTAAACAAAAGTTGTTACTAAGGTGCGGAATTCTAAATTATAAACAGCAAGCTTTGTATTTTACTGGTAGGAAAATCTACCATCAACTTCGATTCCCCTGGGGACAAAGGGAACTGAACCGGTAGCAATAATAATGTTCTTTGCAGTAACCACGGTTTCCTGAGAACCAATCTTCCCGTATTTGACCTTTTGGGGACCCTGAATATTGTGATAGAATCTTAATACATAATGCACACAAACTGAACTATGTCCAACAAAACATCAAGTAATATGAAGCTACAAGATCTTCTTGAAATATAATAAGATAAAGTCATATCTAAAAAAATTTCCATATAAAAATCCCAGACATTACCAGAATAGTGCCAAATCCAGTCAGAATATCTACGCCAATAGCTTTCAGGGAATTACTCAGATTTGAACGTATTTTTGAAGCCAGATTTTGAGCATGATCGGCCACCGCCTGTCTATCATAACCAGCAGCTGCAACCTATCATTGCAGGCATCAAACAGTATCCATGACTAATAGATCAACAAACAAAATGTGGTATGCTATAAATCATGACCAGCAATCTAGAGTGGCTTGTCTACCTGCAAACCCAAAGCTTTCAAGTGATGCTCGTTCTGAAGTTCACGCATTCTACCACTCACTGCCAGCAAGGCTTTAGATGGAACACATCCCCTATTTACACAGGTCCCGCCCATCACATCTCCTTCTATAATGGCTGTTTTAAGACCCTGAAAGAAGGCAATATTTGGACCTATTCAATGATAATTTCTAGTAAGGTAAACACATCATAGGACTAAAACAAATTCCCTACTTGCTCAACGGCATGCAGTGCAGCTCCGTGACCTCCAACGCCAGCTCCAATGATGATGAGGTCATAATCATAATCAAACGCCAAGGGAACTGAGTTTCCATTGCCATTATCCGACGCTACAGCAAACGACGCCAGCCTTTGCCGAGATCCAATCTTTCTCGAAGCAATTTTGATCCATGAACTCTGTCTATTCCAAATCGGTGATGTTGAAACACGTCCCACCACATCCGCCCGGAGGCCGCACAGTTGAAGGTTCGAATCTGGTAAGATCGCAGAGGAGGAGGAAAGCGGCGTGGAGAGCGATGAAACCGAGGCCAGCATTGCAGTATCTCAAAAGAGTCAAGAGAAGGGCGTGTGTGGACTGTGGTTTAGAGAGGCAAGACTCCAACCTATTACTATTTATATTATCGCTGACGTGGCGGTAATTGGTCGCAGACTTCAAAACTTTGACCACGTGGATAGGAGGCGCGTGAAGCTGTGAGTGGCATTTTCGTATTTTTACTGATAAAAGTAGCTATAAGAAAATTCTGAAGAAAAATCGAAGATAGAGCAGCAACAAAGGCGAAGAGGGAGACGCTTGCAAGCTACGATACCTGTGGTGTTAGGGTTTCTACAATTAGGGGTCGATTTACCGTGTAATCGTTATTTCAATTTTTCTCTTGGAAATTCATCTATCATTCTTCGAAAACCCTAATCGTGCTTTCGGAGGCTTGATGATTCGATTCAGTTTTTAGTACATCTGTGGTCGGAGTAGAGAATTTTGTGACTAAGCTGTTTCTCTTGCTCATTGGCCATGGGTTTGCGGGATAAGTTGCCGAATACTAGCAATTCCATGCGGGTGAGAAATTTTATTCTCGAAGTTTTTGTTTCTGTAATTGGTACGTAAGGCCTTGAAATTATGCTAGCATGGAATGATCTAACCTATTTATTTTCCATTTTTGGTTATGAATATGTTTAAATCATGTCTTCAGCGCGTTAATGTATACCGCCTGAATGAGGATGGGAAATGGGATGATCAAGGAACTGGCCATGTCACAGTTGATTATTTGGAGGTTCAATATTTTGTCATCATTTTAAAAACTCCATTCAGGGATTGAAATGAATGTTATTTTGTACTTGTTGTTTACAATAAATTCACTATGACACGATGCAGAGATCGGAAGATCTCGCTTTGTTTGTTATTGATGAGGAGGATAAGGAAACACTACTTTTGCATCGCATCAGCTCAGATGATATCTATCACAAGCAAGAAGGCATGTCTTGTTAATCCATTATGTTGTTATTATTTTTCAGTGTTATAATATTAACGGATCTTTCGTTTTTGTATCACCAGATACAATTATTTCATGGAATGATCCAGAATATGCAACAGAATTGGCCCTTAGTTTTCAAGAAACAACGGGTTGCTCATATATCTGGCAAGTGCCAGTGTTCCTTTTTCCTTTCTATATTTGATAGAATTCATTTTTTATGTTTCTTTGGTGCGTCTAAAAGTTGCTCATTTGTTTTTTTCAGGGACCATATCTGTAATCTGCAGAGGAATATGCATTTTAACTCTATTGCCAGTGAGTTCTCATGGCCATTGTCACTGTTTCTGCGCTTTTTTCTGACCATCTTGAGAATATATAATGTGCTTTATTTTTCACAATACATTCTTTTGGTTTGAAAAGGGCCTTTCTAATTACTGTGTTAATAAAACTGGTTTTAATGCGTATTCTGATTCTTTTTATCCATGTTGAACACAACTTTCTGGGTTCTCTCTTGTTTGGAGTAATTTAATATTTCATCCAGTAATTAGATTTACACATTGAAATTGCTTTATTCTCTTGAATGTGATCCATCTAAAATTTAGGTTTCCGAACTCTCTATCTGCATATTTATATTACTGTGGTTTTTCATATTAGAGAAGTTTTTTGTGCCCTGATGTGTATGATATGATGGAAATAGAATGTACTTGAGAAAATGGGAGCATATTCTTAACACGGAAATTCATCAAACTCTTGACAGATTTCCTTTTCTTTCTAGACTATTACATGGATGGAAGATGTATGCTCATTTTGTATTTTGATAGCATGTTTGAAATTCAATACAGACATGCTGGGAGGTTGTTCCTTTCGAGAATTTGTTGTTTTATCTTGTGGAATTGTTCTCGTCCTACTTTTACTTTTTGAAGATTGCAAGTGTTTTTGTTGAATGGTGTTTAAATGGGGATGGAGATGTGTTGTGTTAGAGGTGCAATATTGTACTGCAATGTGGTATTTTTCGTTTTAGCTTTCTCCATTCAATGGTATAGTTGCTGATTCGACGTTTTATAAATTCTCCAGATGATACATTTAACAACATTGGTAATGAGTTGATGGAGTTGCCTCCTGTTGAACTTTCTACTCTCCCCCTGATTCTGAAGGTAAAACTAATTAATACTACTCTTCTTCCTTTGGATTCTTGTTTTATACATTAATGATGCTAACATTATTTATCTTTGGCCTGGCTTTCATTCTATACTTAGTGTCTTGGCTCATATGCTGTTTACATAGAGTGATGATGACTTCATTTATTCTTCGAGCCCTTATTCTCTTGCTTCCTATATGCTGGACACATCGAATTATGACTTCCATTCTCCTTATGTAGATTGTTGAAAATGGAAGCTCTGATCCATCACGAGTAACTGAACTTATATTGAAGGATGTAAGAACTCTTTCATGCTTCAAGTGTTGGTGATAGAATTTTTTATTCGTCATATAAATGTTTTGTATATGAATATCCTTAAATGACAGTGGATTTTGAAGATAAGCATGTGCTGGTTAAAGCACACCATGTTGTTTTTTCAATAGCATTTATTTAAGATAGCTCTTCTGGATTCAATTTTCAGTGATACCTGTATATTTCTTGTGGTTTCCTAGTTTTGGATTCTGAAATTTTTTTGCAGGGATATAGCTTTCAAAGCATAAATGTGTGTTATTATTAATAGTTTTTTGTACTTCTGATGCAGCAAGACTTTGTTAAGAAGCTGATGGAACTGTTCAGAATATGCGAAGATTTGGAGAACATAGACGGGCTGCACTTAATTTTCAAAATCGTCAGAGGAATCAGTGAGTAGAATCACTGGTGTTTGTTCTTGTTGTTATTCTTATGATTTTGAAATGATTTAACTGTTTTTCCTCGGATTTGCAGTCATTTTGAACAGTTCTCCTGTATTCGAGAAAATATTCGGGGATGATTTTATAATTGATATAATTGGATGCCTAGAGTGTACGAATCTACCTCTTCTCTCGTCTTTTTTTTATTTACTCTTAAGGATAAACTTTATGTGAAATCGATTTTTTGTTCATCAGATGATCCAGAGGCATCTCAAACCCATCATCGCAGTTTTTTGAAAGATCATGTGGTTTTCAAGGAGGTTAAAATCAATTTCCTTTGCTTATGTAACGTATAAGGAGCATTTCCTGCGTAGCACCATGCTGTCTCTTGGGTTATATATGCCTATTCTGAATATTACCTTTATTTCTAATTGCTCCATTTGGATATGCTTAGGCAATACCCATCAAAAATCCTCTTGCCCTCTCAAAGATACATCAAAATTACAGGCTTGGTTATCTGAAGGTACCACTTCTTAGTTTTTACTGCAATTCATGTTTTTCTAGTGCTATGTTGGAGCATAATAAAACTGATCCTTTTTGTGCATGCCAGGATGTTATTTTGCCAAACGCATTGGATGAAGGCACAATTGCAAATATCAATTCTATTATACACTCGAATTATGCTGTAGTAAGATTCATCTCAATTTATTTATGCTGAAATTAGTTTGATTCTTGGTCTAATGTATTATTTGTTGAAGGTTGTTTCCTTGCTAAAAGATGACAACACGTTTATCAAGGAATTGTTTGCGAGGCTGAAGTCTCTCACCATCACTGCAGAATCAAAGAAAAATTTGGTAAATGGAAGTGTTCGGGTTTTTAGATGTCTTTATGCCTGGAATTCTAGAATGCACAAGTTATGCATATATGCATGTAAAATTCAATGAAGTTTTCTGTAGATTTCCATTGAAAACGTCAGTTTTGGTCATGTAAAACAGGTGTTTTTTTTGCACGAGTTCTGCACGCTAAGTAAAAGCTTGCAGATGACAAGTCAGCACCGCCTTTTCAGGTGCATGGGATACTGGTTTCCATTTCATTTACCATTCAGTTGTGTAGCTTTTTCCAGGTTTTTTCTTTGAACTGGATGATAAAAACCCATTATGGAATCTGCATGCAGGGATCTCGTTACTGAAGGCATTTTTGACATTATATCTGACATTTTGCAGAGCGATGACCATAAGCTTGTTTTGGCTGGGTAAGGAAATGAATTGTGGTTAATCTATTTGTAATCAATATAATTTACTTTTTTAATGGTTGCAGCACAGACATCCTCATTCTTTACCAGAGTTTAGATCCCAATATATTGCGTTCTTATGTAACTAAGCAGGAAGTTGGTCTCTTTGGGCTCCTGGTGAGCAATTCAAATTCTATATTTTATCAGCTTAGAATGAGTTTTTTCAGGAAAAGTCATGTTGGTTTACTAATTTGGGCCAGGTTTTTTTTGATGTATAGCTATTGATGAGCTTAAGATAAAATGAATTACAAGGAAAATCTCCAGGGAATCATGGAAAAGGGATGTCCGTTTGATATTTTTTAGTTAAGAAAACATAATTGATTCATGTTTGTATGAAAAATCTTGAGCTAGGATGAATATACGCCTTATTATTATTATTATTTTTATGGAAAGTAGGTTTTGTATATCCTTGTAATTATTTATTAAGAGCATATTATATGTCCAAATAAATTGGAATTTTTTTGGTATTGAAGATCTCATCTTACTCGTTCAATTATGAAAGCCATTTCATTCTCAATTTCCTCTACAGTGTACAGATTGCTTGCTAGTTTTCTGTATCCTGTTTGGATTTTTTTTGAATTTCAATTTTTTTCTCTAGGTGAAAAATATGCTAAAAGATTTTGGAGATGATATGCATTGTCAGTATGGTGAAATTCTTCATAGTCTCTTAGATCCTATGACCCAAGCACCACTGGTATGTTCGAAACTTTTGTGTAAAAATGCTCATCGGGCATGCATGCACTCTGTTGTTTTTATCTTCTTTCACTCTTACCATTATTGTGGCTATATGTTGCTTTTTCTGGTTTTCTTTTAATATATTCGCTGCGTTGACTATGTTCTTGTTATGTCAAATTTATTGCAGAAGGAAAATGTGGTGGAAATTTTTTATGATAAACACTTAGGCCTTTTAATTGAAGCAATAACATCATCTTGCATGCCAAATAGTGACGGCGGAAAAAATGATTCTACGTCTATGTGTTTGGGCGAAGGATCAAGGAGGGGAAGTGGTGTGAAGCCTGAAATACTGCTCAGCATCTGTGATCTGCTATGTTTTTGTGTTTTGCAGCATCCTTACTGGATAAAGTAATTTATCTGCCCTTTCAACTGATTCATTTAATTAAAGAAACTCTTTAAACAATATTTGGAAAGCAATTCCTTTATAAATGCAGATGCAGTTTTCTTCTCAACAATACAATTGATAAGGTTTTGTATTTAACAAGAAGAAAAGAGAAGTATCTTGTACTCGCTGCCATTCGATTTGTGAGGGCTCTTGTTTCCCGCAGTGTAAGTCGATGTTGGTACTCTCTTATTTGTCTGATTATCCAGAATCTAGCTGCCTCTTATTGTTATAAGAATTGTGTTTTGTTTTATTAATACTTATAAATGGGCATCTGCAGGATGAGCATTTAATGAATCACATTGTCAAGAACAACATATTTAAGCCAATTGTGGAAGCATTTGTTGCAAATGGTGATCGGTACAATCTTTTGAATTCTGCTGTTCTGGACCTCTTTGAGTATATTAGAAAGGTATCCTTTCCTTTCAATTTTTATTTTGATTTCTTACCCGACTTCATTGATTCATTTTTATTTGGCGTGCCTCTCCTTGCTTCATGTGTCATTTGAACATTGCTCTGCAGGAGAATTTGAAAGTTTTGCTCCGCTACCTCATTGATACTTTCTGGTGTCAGCTTTCTAAATTTGAAAAACTGCCTTCGATTTATGCACTAAAAGTAAAATATGAACAGGTGATATTTACATTCATATCTACTTGATTCTTGTTTTTCTGTTCTGTGACACATAATATGTTCTCAGTTGTCGGATATCGCTGGTACTAGAACAAGTAATGCTTCTATAGAGCAAAGGAAACGGCATGATGAGCGAGCTATGGAGAAAGAGGAGGAAGATTATTTTAACGAGGATAGGTTTGTAGTTGTTCATTTTCATAATACTCTACTTTTTGATATGTGTGTGAACTGTGGTATGCTTATAAATTCATTCAAAGTTACATCATCAATTTATTCAGTTTTTTTGGATTTACTTTTTTCTCCAGTGACGAGGAGGACTCTGCATCTGCACATGTATCGAATGCTGATCGAGGTGCATCTAAATCTTCTGTGTTAGTTAATAATGGGCCTGTGCCAACTCCATCCCTGAGGTATTTGTTGTGTTCCAAGCTTGAATATTTTTGTGTGAAGATATCTAACAAGAACTGATTATTCCAACTCAATGTTCAGTGGACTTGTAGATTATGACGACGATGAAGACGATGACAGCTACAAACCCCCTCCGAAAAGATCAAATGCCCCTGATGAAGATGATGGATTTCTAGAGTTCCCTTTGAAACGCAAATTAGTTTCAAATGAGGAGCCTGAAACAAAAAGACTAAAACGGGCTACCAAAAGTGCGAAGCCTAGAGAGGGTATTTTTGCAGCCCTTTGCTCTACTCTTGGTGACAAGAAATTAGCAACTGCAGAGCTTAAGAACCAAGGGGAATCAGAAAGCCGATTGTGCCAAAGGCAGGACACAGAAATGGATAATGAACCAGACAGGAAAGCTGTTTCTCCAACAAATTTTGAGCTCAATGATTCTGATGACCGTAGAATGCTTGAAGTTGAGCATCCTTTGTCATCTTGTAGCTTTATCGATCAACGAAACGAGTCTTCCGATGAGACGAAAGTCGGAGATGATCATTCTTTGTTGCCACCAAATTCGTCACCTGAAATGGCAGTCAATGGCCCTTGTCTGCTTCTACAATAGTTAACTTACGCAATGAAAATTCTTGGCCACCAAACTCCAGTGGATGAATTTGCCTGGTTTCCCGAGTATTTGAGCAGAATCGGGATGGCAAATAGCAGGAAAAACAATCTTCAGAGTAATGAGCAGCAGCAGGTTTTCACTCTTTTCTATAATATATGTTGATGAAGTGTTATGGGATACAGGTTTCTGCTAATACCCTCCTTACTTTGCTGTGTTATGATTTGTTGTAACTTAATAGTTGCAGCCTTCTGTGTAACTCTAAATTTTGATTGTTAAACTCAAATAGGTTTGGTTTCTCTTCATTCTTACAGTAGACCCACTGGCCATGAGTTTATGACTTAATAGTTGCAGCCTTCTGTGTTATGATTTGTTGTAACTTAATCGTTTGTAATTATAATTGTGCGTTTCGCTTTGGGGCTGTCCAAAAATGAATTAAACATGCAAATGAGTTTATCATAACTTGGAGGTGAGGATTCAAATTTGTTAAAATAGTATTATTCATTCATATTAACAATTATTTTTTAATTAAAGTATAAAATTTTAATATATGGTTTTATATAAATTTTTATGGATTAAATATTGAAACAGAGTTACAATTTCACACCACACCCTCCCCATTCCGGTACTACATTACATTCACCCTCTCCCTATATAATCTGTTGTGGTCATAAGACCGGGGTATCAACAATCGTCCAATTCGTAATAAAACGAACTCGATTTTAATTTGTTTGAATTGGGGAAACGATTAAAAGATAAGGGGCAAATGGCACAACGATTTTAGAGTGGAAAAACCCATAGGAAAATGGGAAAAATCATATGACTAAGAGCTGAAAACGCTNGGCTGTTCCGCCTGACGTTAGCCGACCTAGCCGCAAAGGACAGGCACAAAACGACACCCTACTATGCACAGTACAGTGGGAGTATAAAAAGAACACTTAGAGGGTGAGAAAAGGAGCTTCCTCCGTTTTCTCTTCAGAGCCTTCGCTTTAAGAAGTACTCTCGATTTATTTTCGATTCTCCTTTCTCTCTTTGTTGTAAAAAGAACAAACATGTCTTGTATGATCATGAACGTGCTTATTGGACCGGCTAAGGACACTTCTTTTAGCCCTTAATCAAGTGATTTTTTCCTCGTTTCCGAGGTTTTCCACTCTAAAATCCTCACGTCTTTTCACCATTGATTCATAATCGTTCTCCACACATAAATAAATAATAACCGAGTTCGTCTCATAACGAACCGGTCGACTGTTTACACCCCCGGTTTTCGAACCACAACAGTTTGGCGCCGTCCGTGGGGACGAGTTTTAATCCCCATTTGAGGTCTTTACCTGGGATAGGATAATTAAAAGCATGGCGACTGGAACTTCGACGAACGATAGTGACACACTTCCCAGCAGTGTTCCAGCTTCAACGTTCTCTGTATAGGACCTGGAAGCTGTTGTTAGGAAAGTTATACTGGAAGTTACGTCGGAGAGGAGTGGAACAGAACCACCAGCTATCACAAGCTCTGTTCCAGCCAACAGAGGGTACGAAAGCGACCTTGTAGCGCCAAGCTCCGATGAAGAGGAGATTGTCAGGCGTGGAATAACAATGAGGAGGCCGAGATACGAATCCACTCCGCCTCCTCCAGTTAGAACTCCAACTCCTGTTCTTGCGACGGACCAGGAACAGATGCAGAGACGCATCGACGAGCTTACCAGGGAGTTGGAGACCCTGCGAACGCAGAGGGATTGCGATCCTGATCTGGAGCGTAATCCTGGACTTTTTGATCGGGCTATGGGTGCCCGATCTACATGTGGCCCAGGCGGAGTAAGGATGATGACTGGTGGCACAATCTACATGTGGCCCAGGCGTCATCCCAACAATCTGGAGGCGTATCCGCCGCACTGAGAGATTCGATGCTCCCATTTTCTGAAGAGATCTGGGCAGCAGTCCCCGATCGATACTACCGTAACCCCGAAGGGTTACCGGTATTCCTATGCGACGGTGATCCGATTGATCACGTCGTGGATTTTGAGCTGAGGATGGGGACCGTTCGGGCCTCTGATTCATTGAAGTGCCGCATCTTCGCGGCGGGGTTGCAGGGCGATGCTCTGACCTGGTTCAAGAACTTGCCGGCCCAATCCATACTGTCGTATGCCGGATTCATCCTGGCATTCTCGGAACAATTCGCTCCAAATGTAGGAGCACCTCGTAGTAGGCAAGAACTATATAATATGAAGTATATCCCGGCGAAGATGAGTCTTCGTTCTTTTATGGAGAAATTCAACCGAACTGCCCGGGGTATCAAGTTGGAGCTCCGAGACAAAATCGATATCTTGCAGCAGGTCTTAGGACCTTGTGGCCTTTAGGCCAGCCTTGTGAAGAGCCCACCATCCACCTTGGGGAAGCTCCTTCAGAAAATCAACAAGTACATCAAGGTGGATGAAGCGCTGGGAGCAGGATATCGAAAGCCTGGCGGGAATTCTGATCCCGCAGCAATGTTTTAGAACCCAGCACAGCCCGTTTGGGCTGGACGGTTGGACCATGAACCAGCCCATTCAACGGGTGGGTTGATGGGCCGGGCAGTTTTGGATCTTAATTTTAATTTTTAATAGATATAAATATTAAACCCTACTTTTTGGATGTATCTTGCGTTTCTCCCCCATATGAACTAAGTCTTTCGATTCTGTAGAAACTAGAGAGACATGGTGGAATCATCAATTCGAGCCTGACCTAAACCACTTGTTTCTCGATTTTGAACCATCGATCATAAACCGTTTCGTTTCTGAAAAGCTTAGTCAAATACAAGAGGACCCAGCCCCATATTTTCCCTTTTTCTAGGTTTGCTTATTACCATATCTAATGTTCTTATCTTTTCTTATTCATGTTCTTTATCTATTTTTATCATGTATAATCCTCTAACAAGTTATTGATCTTTGTTATATAAGATTTCATTAGTTTTGTAAGATAATGATTTTTTACAGTTTAATTCTTTTGTGCTCTCTAATGATCTTGTGCTCTCAAATTTGAAATTTTTTATATTTGTTTGAATTTTAATTCTTTGGTTTTAGGCTGTATGTACGAATCTTGGATGTTTAGTTTTTTAGAATTGAAATTTGAATATAATGAGGTATTACGTGTAATTGTTTTTTCTTTATTTTTTGCTTTGTTTTTTTATCTAATATAGAATTGTTAAATTAACATGTGATTTTTGTAGCAAATATGTCTTCATCCAGCCTTATTGATCTTGATTCGAATTCATCGAAAAGAGGAAAAACAGATATAGCTTTGAAGTATGTAGTTGAAAGAAGAAAAGATGGGAAAAAACATTTTTGTTGTGTATTTTGTGGAAAGATAGCAACCGGTGGTGGAATAAATAGAATGAAACAACATCTTGCAGGTAGGTTGGGAGAGATTAAACCATGTTTGAAAGTGTCTGCATATATTAGATATCAGATGAATCAATTGCTTCAAGCAAATGATGCAAATCGAAAGGACTCTCAAGAGAAACGTAGAGCAAAGAAGTTTGTTGATTGGGATATTGATAACAATATTCACGGTGAAGAGAGTGAAGAATATATATGGATGATCAAAGAAAAAAAAAGAAACATGAGTTTGATATAAGAAAAGGAAAAATGAAATTGGACAGTGAAATAAGTAAAGGAAAGATGAACATAATTGGTGATTATTTTGCACCAAGAACAACATGTGGAGCACAACCTACGTTAAATAGTGTTTTTGCAAGTAAAGAGGTTATTACAAGAGCAAAGACTGAGATTGCTAAAATTTTCTATGATACATGCATTCCTATAAATGCTTGTAATTCAAGGTATTTTCAATCAATGTTTGATGCAGTGGCTGCAATTAGTCCTGGATTTAAAGTTCCTTCTTACCATGAGCTTCGTCTTCCTCTTTTAAAAGAAATGAAGAAAGAAATGATGTTGTGGGTGGATGATATTAAAAATGTTTGGAAAGAGAGTGGATGTACAATAATGGGTGATGGTTGGACAAATATCACCTGGCATACTCTTATTAATTTTTTAATATATTGTCAAAGATGAACTATATTTTGGAAATCTGTTGATGCCTCGAACATTGTTAAAGATGCAAATGCTTTGTTTTGTTTGTTTCAAGAAGTTATAGAATGGGTTGGACCAGAAAATGTAGTGCATATGGTTACTGATAATGGTTCAAATTATGTGGCGGCCGGTAGATTGATAGAAGAAAAATATGAAACTATTAATTGGTCACCTTGTGCAGCACATTGTTTGAACTTAATTTTCAATGACATGGGGAAAATGGATCTTATTGCTTTTACCGTTAACAAAGCAGCTCAAGTTAGTCGGTTTGTCTACAATCATCTTTATTGGTTAGCTTGGTTGAGAAAACGCAAAGATTGGACTGAAATAATTCGACCAGGTGACACTAGATTTGCTACTAATTTCATTGCATTGCACAATGTTTATAAACATAAACATGATTTGCAAGCTTTAGCTACATCTCGAGAGTTTGGAATGTCAAAGTTAGCAAAAGAAAAAAAATCTCAAGAATGGGTAGTAATTGTGATGAATAATAATTTTTGGGTTGATTGTTTGAGCATCGTTAGAATGATGGAGCCTTTGATTCGTTTGTTGAAGATTGTTGATGGTGATAAAAAGCCATCAATCGCTTACATATATGAAGGGATTTGTAGAGCACGGAATGGAATCAAATCTGTTTTTAAGAATAAAAAAGAATCATATAAGCCGTACACCAATATCATTAAGAGACGATGGGATACACAACTCAAGAAAAACTTACATGCTGCGGCTTATTGGTTGAATCCAAGATTTCAGTATGAGACGGAGTCATTTTGTCGTAATGAGGAAGTAATGAATGGAGTTCTTCAAGTAATTAGTTCAAAGGGGGGTAATAATAAGTGTAAGATTATAGATGAACTCAGACTATTTCGAGATCGTATGGGAAGTTTTGGTCAAGAACTTTCTCTAAACGCGAGCAAGAATACTCAACCTGGTTAGATGATTTATTTTTAGTACTTATATTATTGTTTATATATTTTTTCTTACTTTATATATATATAGATGAGTGGTGGAGATTGTTTGGTCAAAGTGCTCCTAATCTTCAAAAATTGGCCATTAAAATTCTTGGACAAACGAGCACATCATCCGGTTGTGAAAGAAATTGGAGTGTATTTGAACGTATACATACAAAAAAACGAAATCGATTGGAACATCAAAGGCTTGATGCATTGGTTTATGTTCATTACAATTTAAAGTTGAAAGATAGGTAATTATTGTTATTCTTGCTTAACATATATGATATATTTTATACTGTTGCTTTTATTTCCCTAAAACTTTTAGATGNACAAAACGACACCCTACTATGCACAGTACAGTGGGAGTATAAAAAGAACACTTAGAGGGTGAGAAAAAGAGCTTCCTCCGTTTTCTCTTCAGAGCCTTCGCTTTAAGAAGTACTCTCAATTTATTTTCGATTCTCCTTTCTCTCTTTGTTGTAAAAAGAACAAACATGTCTTGTATGATCATGAATGTGCTTATTGGACCGGCTAAGGGCACTTCTTTTAGCCCTTAATCAAGTGATTTTTTCCTCGTTTCCGAGGTTTTCCACTCTAAAATCCTCACGTCTTTTCACCATTGATTCATAATCGTTCTCCACACATAAATAAATAATAACCGAGTTCGTCTCATAACGAACCGGTCGACTGTTTACACCCCCGGTTTTCGAACCACAACAGTTTGGCGCCGTCCGTGGGGACGAGTTTTAATCCCCATTTGAGGTCTTTACCTGGGATAGGATAATTAAAGGCATGGCGACTGAAACTTCGACGAACGATAGTGACACACTTCCTAGCAGTGTTCCAGCTTCAACGTTCTCTGTATAGGACCTGGAAGCTGTTGTTAGGAAAGTTATACTGGAAGTTACGTCGGAGAGGAGTGGAACAGAACCACCGGCTATCACAAGCCCTGTTCCAGCCAACAGAGGGTACGAAAGCGACCCTGTAGCGCCAAGCTCCGATGAAGAGGAGATTGTCAGGCGCGGAATAACAATGAGGAGGCCGAGATACCAATCCACTCCGCCTCCTCCAGTTAGAACTCCAACTCCTGTTCCTGCGACGGACCAGGAACATATGGAAAGACGCATCGACGAGCTTACCAGGGAGTTGGAGACCCTGCGAACGCAGAGGGATTGCAATCCTGATTTGGAGCGTAATCCTGGACTTTTTGATTGGGCTATGGGTGCCCGATCTACATGTGGCCCAGGCGGAGTAAGGATGATGACTGGTGGCACAATCTACATGTGGCCCAGGCATCATCCCAACAATCTGGAGGCATATCCGCCGCACTGAGAGATTTGATGCTCCCATTTTCTGAAGAGATCTGGGCAGCAGTCCCCGATCGATACTACCGTAACCCCGAAGGGTTACCGGTATTCCTAGGCAACGGTGATCCGATTGATCACGTCGTGGATTTTGAGCTGAGGATGGGGATAGTTCGGGCCTCTTATTCATTGAAGTGCCGCATCTTCGCGGCGGGGTTGCAGGGCGATGCCCGGACTTGGTTCAAGAACTTGCCGGCTCGATCCATACGGTCGTATGACGGATTCATCCTGGCATTCTCGAAACAATTCGCTCCAAATGTAGGACCACCTCATAGTAGGCAGGAACTATATAATATGAAGTATATCCCGGCGAAGATGAGTCTTCGTTCTTTTATGGAGAAATTCAAACGAACTGCCCGGGGTATCAAGTTGGAGCTCCGAGACAAAATCGATATCTTGCAGCAGGTCTTAGGACCTTGTGGCATTTCAGCCAGCCTTGTGAAGAGCCCACCATCCACCTTGGGGAAGCTCCTTCAGAAAATCAACAAGTACATCAAGGTGGATGAAGCGCTGGGAGCGGGAATTATGATCCCACACTACCGCAGGTGACCATAGGGTATCTTACCCTAAGAGACAGCCGCGAGAAGTTGCGGCTGTGGCTGAAAAGGCCGCTCCTCCGAAGAAGGAGGACAATCGGGTTTACTGCGAGTTGCACCACAACCGCGATCACCCGAAGCTGAAATGCCCGCTACTGCGAGAGACAGTAGCGGCGATGAACAAGGAAAAGCCCGATCATGATGATCGGATGGGCAAGCGGGCTGATTCTCCCCGAGCGGGCCATCAAGGTGACGATCGTCACAGGCCAAGGGGAAGAGACAATCGGGGTCAGCCCCGACATTACAGCGACCGGGCGGGAGATCGAAGATCTCCCCATCCCGAACAGGATAGGGGCCAGCCCGGTCAAGAGAACCGGGGCCAGGGCCGAAGAAGGAGATGGCGGGGCCGAGGCGGCAGGGTCCCGTGAAATGAAGGAGACAGGAGGGAGCAACCAGCTCCCCCATCTGCCGAAGTGGGCACCCAACCTCCCCCAAATCAGGAGGTGCCCAGGGAGAGGGAGGCCGCCGGAGATATTTATGTTATCTCCGGCGGAATAAGGATTAATGAATCGGTCAGGGATCGAAAAAGAGCAGTGCGTGAGGAGTTCCCCGAGAGCTCCGAATCTGTGGCGCTGGTAAAGTACGAATCAGCTAAGCGGTCCTCAACCTTTGAGGGAGACATCATTTTTACCGCAGCCGATCGTGAAGGGGTCACCGATCCATGTGATGACCCTCTTATCATCACTGGAGTTATCGCCGATCGACGGGTCCATACGATTCTGGTGGACACCGGGGATTCATGCAACTTGATAAAGTGTGAAGTGGCGGAGATGCTAGGAGCCGCAGCCCATGATCTCCCGATTTCCAATATAACCCTCTGGTCGTTTGACCAGAGAAGTGTTATCCCGTGCGGGAAAATTCTTTTCCCAGTCACGCTAGGAGAGCCGGGCAGGGACCGATCGGAGACCCTAGAGTTCATAGTCGTTGAAGTGGATCTGGCTTACAACGCTATCATCGGACGGACTGGCCTCAGTAAGTTTGAGGCAGTCCCTTCCACGTACCATATGATGCTCAAGTTCCCCTTCACTTATGGAGTGATTTCTGTTAAGAGGAACCAAAAAGTAGCAAGACAGTGCTACATGAGCTCGTGCCGAACCCTGGCACCCATCAAGAAAGCTCGGGTGGATTTGCTCGAAGAGCCCCCGCACCCGAGGCAAGCTATGGAACCCGCCGGGTTCAAGCTCATCAACTTGGTGGAGGATGACTCCACCAAGACTACTCGCATCGGGGCACATCTGGCCCCGACCTTCGAAGAAGAGTTGGTCCGCTTGCTAAGGAGCAGTGTGGACGTCTTCGCTTGGACCCCGGACGATGTTCCGGGAATTGACCGATCCGAGAGTGAGCATCGGATCAACACCGAACCTGGGATCAAGCCTATAAGGCAAAAGAGGAGACGCTATTCTCCTGAGAATATTGAAATCATCCGGGCAAAGGTAAACAAGTTGCTGCGGTCGGGCTTCATCAGGGAGATCCACTACACTGAGTGGGTTGCAAACCCAGTGGTGGTCTCCAAGGCAGATGGGAAGTGGAGAATGTGTGTGGACTTTACCGACATCAACAAGAGTTGCGAGTCGGACCCATTCCCACTGCCGCATATTGACCGATTGGTAGATGCTGTGGCGGGCAGCACCATGATGAGTACCATAGACGCTTACTCCGGGTACCATCAGATCTTCCTTGCTAAGGAAGATCAAAAGAAGTCATCATTCATGATGGAAGACGGCGTTTACTGCTACGAAGTTATGTCTTTTGGCTTAAAGAACGCTAGAGCAACATACCAAAGGCTGGTCAACAAGATCTTTAGGGAGTTGATAGGCCATATTATGGAAGTGTATGTTGATGATATGATTGTCAAGTCCATGAATGATGAAGATCATATTCCTTACTTGTCTCGCTGTTTCGAAGTATGCCGTAAATATAAACTCAAACTAAATCCAAACAAGTGTTGCTTCGGGATTCGAAGTGGCAAATTCCTTGGATATTACGTTTCTGAGAAAGGCATCGAGGTCAATCCGGAGAAAGTCCAAGCTATTATTGATATGCAGCCTCAACGAAACAAGCGAGAATTCCAAAGGCTGACCGGCCGATTGGCGGCATTGAGCAGATTTATTTCTAGATCCACTGACCGGGCTCTACCTTTTTTCAGGACGTTGAGAAAAGCTAGCCATCTTGGCTGGACCGAGGAGTGCGATCGGGCATTTTCCGACTTGAAGACTTATTTGAGCACTCCTCCTGTCATGGTGAGCCCGACGTGCCACGAACCCTTGAGGTTGTATTTGGCCGTGTCAGAAGCCGCATTTAGTGCAACCCTGGTGACCATTGGGGATGATATTCATCGGCCCGTTTACTACGTTAGCCAGTCTCTGGTACCAGCCAAAACCCGATACACAACCTTGGAGAAATTCATGTTGGCCTTGCAGAAAGCTATAGCTAAGCTTAAGCATTATTTCAAAGGTCGCAAGGTTTATGTGTATACCGATCAGCCTTTGAAGGCAATATTGAGTCAGGCGGATTCTAATGAGAGGTTGGCTAAGTGGAAGATCAAGATCAGCTCCATGTATCTGGAATTTGTTCCCCGAAGGGCCATCAAAGCTCAAGTCCTTGCGGATTTCGTGGTCGAGATGACCCGATCGCTCATATTTCTGAACCAAGAGGACGACCGTTGGGTCATTTATGTTGATGGATCAACCTTCGGGGGAAAGGGAGCGGGCATCACCCTCACTACACTTCAGGGCGACGTCATCCACTCCGCGGTCAAGTTCTTATTTTCTGGAACGAACAACGTGGTGGAATACGAAACCGTTATGTCGGGGATGACCCTAGCTCAAAAGATGGGAGTTGCGAAAGTACGAATGTTCTCAGACTCCAAGTTGGTGGTGGAGCAATACGCAGGACGATTCGAGACACACGAGCCAATCATGAAATTATATCATGCGAAGGTCTTGGAGATGGCGAAGAAGTTTCGAGAGTTCTCACTTGATCACGTGCCTAGAGAACAAAACAAGGTGGCTGATGCATTAGCCAGATTGGCTGCAGGCTTACTAGACGTTGGACCAGGCACGGTATCGGTCCATATTCAGGATAGACATTCGGTCGAAATTCCTGTGACCGAACAGTCGTTCGAGGAGGTGGGAGCTCTATGCCATGAACTCCAAGATTTGAAGATTAACGCCATTGACTCCCCAGAAGATACCACGTTGATGACCCCTTTTATCATGTATCTGACCAACGGCCATCTACCGGATAATGCATCAGAGGCCAGGAAAATTGAAACACGGGCGACACGATATGTGATTAATGACGAACACCTATTCAAGAAAAGCTTTGAGGGACCGCTCATGCGATGCCTATCCCCCTTGGAGGCTGAGGCCGTCATGATTTATGTTCATGAGGGGATGTGCGGGATACAATCTGGGGCCCGATCGCTATATCATCGTGTCGTTAGAGCCGGTTATTTCTGGCCAACGCTCCTTGAGGATGCAAAGAAGTACACAAGACGCTGCGCTGTTTGCCAACACCATTCTCCAGTTCCCCAGTTACCAGGGCATCTTTATCGATGACCCCACTTCCTTGTCCATTTGACAGATGGGGAATTGATATCCTGGGACCGTTCACTCGATCGGTCCAGCAGCGGAAGTTTTGCATAGTGGCGGTGGAATATTATACAAAATGGATCGAGGCTGAAGCTGTGGCTATTATTTCTGAAAAGGTGGTAAAACATTTCCTATGGAGGAATATCATAAGCCGCTTCGGAGTACCTCGAGTTTTTGTATCTGATAATGGACTTCAATTCCGAGGGAAAGCCGTTCGGGATCTTTGCGTCAAATTGGGTATCGCTCAACACTTCTCATCGGTAGCTCACCCACAGACCAACGGATTAACAGAGGTCTCCAACAAAGTTATCCTGAAGGGATTAAAAACTAAGTTGGAAGATTTGGGAGGAAAGTGGCCCGATCACATATACGAGGTGCTATGGGCATACCGCACCACTCCCCGCTCAACGACCCATGAATCTCCATTTTCATTGGTATACGGGTCCGAAGCGGTTAGTCCAGTGGAGGTAGCCATAAGATCACCTCGGATAACCCAGTATGACGAACATTTGAATAATGAGCGAAGATCCTTGGACTTTGAGATGATTGAAGAAAAAAAAAACGCCATCTATGCGCGCATGTGTGCTTATCAAAGAACAATGGAGCGAGCTCATAACAAACGAGTTGTGCCCAGGGAATTCTCAGAAGGCGACCTCGTTCTCAGGAATGTGAGAGTTTAGAGAAATGTTGGGAAGCTGGACAGAAATTGGGAAGGGCCCTATCTGGTCATGAAGAACCTGGGCGCTGGGGCTTATAAGCTTGAGAATCTGGATGGAAGTGAGATCCCCCGAAGTTGGAATGTTATGAACTTAAGGCGTTATTTTATATAAAGCATTTGACATATTTGGTAACTCTGAACTTTAAAAAGTTTCTTATGCATTATAAGTTACAATGGATGCAATACAAAGTATGTCTAGCTAAGTGAGTGACCGATCTTGGAGTTGGATTTTCTGGACGAGTTTGGACTGGTGATTGTAGCGATCATCCATAAGGCTCCCAAGTAGTGTGACCGCTCTGACGAGTCAGTTGCTTCCACGCTTGCTGAGTACTTAGATAAATCGCATACTCCCAGAACTCACTACGAACTCAATTCCCTCTTCAAACGGCACTCATCAACTAGAAGTAGCCCTTGCTCCATTACGCTTAGTCCATAAGCAAGAAACCAGGACAGAGTTAACCTGTCAAATGGCAAGCCAAAGCCCACCATGAGACTATTTTAAGAACCGGGGCTTCGGCTAAAAAATTTTGACATGAGACTCGTGGAGAATCTTGGCAACGCCGCCAGAGTCATGATATTTCATTGGACGGATTCAAGTGTGATCTCCTAGTACAGTTGGGATCTCCTATCAAATTAAACTTAGCAGGATTCAAAGTTAATTGGTGAAGACCGTTCGGTCCATATTTGGCTTAAACCCCGACCTTATACTTGGAGTTAATTAATGCAAATGGTACAAAAAGAGTTGGAATATTATTCAAAAGAGAGTTACATATACAGAAAAGAAAGGACAGGGAAATTTGATTCCTATTCTATTTGTCATTCTTCATTGTCTGCAGCGCCGGACTTCTCTGCAATCCACGCCTTGAGATCCTCCACCTTTTTTCCCCTTTCCTCAACTATCTCGTTGACCGATCTCTCCATCATGTCAAAAAGGGGATAGTTGGGATCATTCTCCAACGGGGGTTCATCCGGTTCGGGGATCTCGCGGAAGTTGCCGTCCTTGGTCAAAGGGTCAAGCGCCTCCCAACGCTCATCTTCGGGATCCAAACCAAACTTGCTAACTATTTGGTCCTTCATATTGTCCATGTATTGGGAGACGCTCGGGCCGTAGACGTTTGCTGCTAAGGCAAACATCAGGGGCGATCGGGCAAACCTCAATAGGGCTTCCCGTACCGCCCCCTCAGTCGATCCTTGGACCCTGGCCAAGTCTTCTTTTAGCGCTTCCCACTCTTCCTTCAAGGCATTCTTTTCGTCTTGGGATTGCAAGAGGAGCATGTTGCTTTCGTCAGATATCTCATGTATCTGACGCTCCAACTCCAAAACTCGGGCCGTGGCGGAGTTTGCTGCTGCTTGGGCCTCTCCTGCCTTAGAAGCGGCTAAGGACACCATTTCCTAGACGGCCCCGCAAATGGCCNATGACTGTTTTGTTTCTACACAAGAGTTTAAAATCACCGGATAGGGTAACTGAAAACCCTAGCACCTTAAGCCTAAATAAAATCATAAGAGTCAAGAATTTTATGATAGAACTTGTCTAAGTCTTACCTCTAAATCTGAAAAAATTCCTGAACAGTAAATAACATCGGTTAAAGAAATGATCTTTGTGATGGTCTCTGCCTTGGACCCTGTTGTTTGATATCAACTTGAGATTGAAGATGAGAAACCACCACCTGAGTCTTAAAAGATATCAAAATATATAAATATGGTAACAAACTCTTTTACATCTAATATTATTGATGAGATCCCCGGAACCCGATACCCAGAACATGGTCAGGATCAGGCTTGGCCACAAAAGCACGAACAACGCAAGTCGAATTTGGAGGCCAAATCCAGCCCGCGTGAGTTTTACATAGTGACGGTGGAATAATATACAAAGTGGATCGAGGCTGAAGCTGTGGCTATTATTTCTGAAAAGGTGATAAAACATTTCTTATGGAGGAATATCATAAGCCGCTTCGGAGTACCTCGAGCTTTTGTATATGATAATGGACTTCAATTCCGAGGGAAAGCCGTTCGGGATCTTTGCGTAAAATTGGGTATCGCTCAACACTTCTCATCAGTAGCTCACCCCCAGACCAACGGATTAACAGAGGTCTCCAACAAAGTTATCCTTAAGGGATTAAAAACTAAGTTGGAAAATTTGGGAGGAAAGTGGCCCGATCACATATACGAGGTGCTATGGGCGTACCGCACCACTCCCCGCTCAACGACCCAGAAATCTCCATTTTCATTGGTATACGGGTCCGAAGCGGACAGTCCAGTGGAGGTAGCCATAAGATCACCTCGGATAACCCAGTATGACGAACATTTGAATAATGAGAGAAGATCATTGGACTTGGAGATGATTGAAGAAAAAAGAAATGTCATCTATGCGCGCATGTGTGCTTATCAAAGAACAATGGAGCGAGCTCATAACAAACGAGTTGTGCCAAGGGAATTCTCAGAAGGCGACCTCGTTCTCTGGAATGTAAGAGTTCAGAGAAATGTTGGGAAACTGGACAGAAATTGAGAAGGGCCCTATCGGGTCATGAAGAACCTGGGCGCTGGGGCTTATAAGCTTGAGAATCTGGATGGAAGTGAGATCCCCCGAACTTGAAATGTATGAACTTAAGGCGTTATTTTATATAATGCATTTGACATATTTGGTAACTCTGAACTTTAAAACGTTTCTTATGCATTATAAGTTACAATGGATGCAATACAAAGTATGTCTAGCTAAGTGAGTGACCGATCTTGGAGTTGGATTTTCTGGACGAGTTTGGACTGGTGACTGTAGCGATCATCCATAAGGCTCACAAGTAGTGTGACCGCTCTGACGAGTCAGTTGCTTCCACGCTTGCTGAGTACTTAGATAAATCGCATACTCCCAGAACTCACTACGAACTCAATTCCCTCTTCAAACGGCACTCATCAACTAGAAGTAGCCCTTGCTCCATTACGCTTAGTCCATAAGTAAGAAACCAGGACATAGTTAACCTGTCAAATGGCAAGCCAAAACCCGTCATGGGACTATTTTAAGAACCGGGGCTTCGACTATAAAATTTTGCCATGAGACTCGTGGAGAGTCTTGGCAACGCCGCCAGAGTCATGATATTTCATTGGACGGATTCAATTGTGATCTCCTAGTACAGTTGGGATCTCCTATCAAATTAAACTTAGAAGGATTCAAAGTTAATTGGTGAAGACCGTTCGGTCCATATTTGACTTAAGCCCCGACCTTATACTTGCAGTTAATTAATGCAAGTTGTGCAAAAAGAGTTGGAATATTATTCAAAAGAGAGTTACAGATGCAGAAAGAAAGGACAGAGAAATTTGATTCCTATTCTATTTGTCCTTCTTCCTTGTCTGCAGCGCCGGAATTCTCTGCAATCCACGCCTTGAGATCCTCCACCTTTTTCTTCCTTTCCTCAACTATCTCGTTGACCGATCTCTCCATCAGGTCAAAGAGGAGATAGTTTGGATCATTCTCCAACGGGGGTTCATCCGGTTCGGGGATCTCACGGAAGTTGCCGTCCTTTGTCACAGGTTTCAAGCGCCTCCCAACGCTCATCTTCGGGATCTAGACCAAACTTGCTAACTATTTGGTCATTCATATTGTCCATGTATTGGGAGACGTTCGGGCCGTAGACGTTTGCCGCTAAGGCAAACATCAGGGGAGATCAGGCAAACCCCAATATGGCTTCCCGAACCGCCCCCTCAGTCGATCCTTGGACCCTGGCCAAGTCTTCTTTGAGCGCTTCCCGCTCTTCCTTCAAGGCATTCTTTTCGTCTTAGGATTGCAAGAGGAGCATGTTGCTTTCGTCAGATATCTCCTGTATCTGGCTCTCCAACACCAATACTCGGGCCGTGGCGGAGTTTGCTGCCGCTTGGGCCTCTCCTGCCTTAGAAGCGGCTAAGGACAGCTCAGTGCCCGCTCCAAGCAGCTCGCCATTCAAACGGTCCCGATCGGCCCTGACCGTCTCCAGCTCCTTCTGTTTGATGTCAACTTGCCGCTGAGCTAAAGCAAGTTGGCTCTCCAGTTCTTCAAATGCCGAGGAGATGCTTCGGCTGAGCTGGACGGAGGAGGCAAGGTCCAAGGCCCTTCTGTGTGACTGCAACAACCAAAATTGGATTAAGGATACGTACCCGATCATGCTAGCGTGAGCTAAAGATAACTTTCCACAGCTTGGGATTCCAGATATGCCGACACCAAGCTGGGAAGTGAACCATCAATACCGGGCGGGTTTTTTCTTTCCCAAAAGCCGGTATTCTTCAAGTGTGGCATCCTTCCATGAAGGAGGGACTCTCTTCGGTCCCCGGGCTTTAAAGACGGAGAACACTATTTCCTGGACGGCCCCGCGAATGGCCTCTTGATTGGACGAGGACGGGGTCGGTTTTGTCCCGATTGTGACCCCTTTTGTCGGGATCGGGGCTGCATGCCTGCTCACAGTTGACCGCAGCTTTTGTATTGCTTCGGGGCTTCCTCATAAACCGAATGGCCTGCTCGTCGACGCATAAACTGAAGGCCTCTGCGCCCTATCTCCTAAACTGGACGAGGGGCGGACATCTTCCACCCGAATCGACCCATGCAGCAATAACCGCACGACGTTAAGATCCAGAGGGGAATTATTCCCGATCCTGTACATGGCGGAAAGGCCTTATGATCGTATCTTCTTAGAGATAACCTCTTCCACCTCGTCCATTGATCGGGGTTCCGGCCTGTGGCTGCTAGAGCTCCCTGACGATCTTGAAGGCCCAGCCGCAGCGCTGGGCTTGGATTTTGAGGCTTGCAGCTGAGCCTCCTTCTTGGCTTTTGAAGCAGCAGCAAGTCAGTTCGCAGACATGATTTCAGTGGAATCTGCATAAGGAAGATAATGAGGATCAGGAAGTATGAATTGAAGAAAACTAAGTCGTACCCGATTCTTCCGACTCGGAAGAGTCAGAGCTGGACAAGACACCCTTCGGGGCAGGGACTCCTTTCTTTCCTACTACCCCAATCTCTAATAGATTCTTCTCCCGAAGGATGTCAATTCGTTTTAGACGCCGTTCGGGAGGAGGAAGCATTGCCAATGTATTGGCAATATCGGGGTGGGATGGGTTGAACCGGCTTCGGTCCAACTTCCCGATGTCTGGGTGAGTGGTTAGGAAGGTAACTTTCAGCAAGTTCTTCCTCTAGATGTTTATCCAGACATAGCAAGATTCTCATTCATGAAGGGAATCTTCCTTGTCAACGATAATACATTCCTTCGTTAGGGTAGCTATGTAATATATCTTGCGACCTCCTTACAACCTTCTGCCCCTACGGGATCCCACCAAGAACAGGTTGAAAAAATGCCTGAGGGTCGGCTGCACCCTCTTTTTATGGCAGTAATAAATGAAAGCGATAATATATACATAACTGCCCGGAAAAAGAGCAAAAGTTGGGCAGTGAATCTCCCGAAGAACAGCTGCGACGAAAGGATGAAGGGGGAATCGCAAGTCAGATCTAAGGGAGGCATAGCTAACGGGTATAGCGCTAGCAGGAACGTTCATCTCAGCGGGAAGGAAGCATGAAACGTCTTCCTTCCCCCTCCAGATGGGGTAATGAGCTGGAATAGAAAATTTGACCCGAAAGGCTTCAAGGTCCATGGTAGCGATATCAGGGTACCTAGATCTACGAGGAGCCATGGATGATTACCTTAAGCATTGCAAGAGACTTGAAATGGAGTAACGGTTGCGCAGAATCGCCGGAGGTTTCCAAAGATTAAGCAGTCTGTCGCAAAGTGTGATAATGCCTGCACAAGGCGAAAATCCCGACTTATATATCACGTATTGCTCAATGACAGGGTGACACGTCATCCCTGCAGGCGGCTGCAGCCTGACAGGCTGTCCCCCTTTGTGGAATATGAGAAGGCGTTAGCTTTTGCAGAGTCGGAATTACGTTTCTACCCTCAACTGCTATGAATTTCAAATTTGAAAATCCACCTCATGGAATTTCTAAGTCAGGATCGGTCCACAAGGANATAAGTTTGAGGATCTATGAGTACACTAATTAAAAAATAATTTAAATTATTTTTTTTGAGCAACATAAAAATCTATATTACTTGTAAAACGAAGTACAAAAAACAAGACTTCTTCTTTCAATTGGTTATTTTGTTTCTGTATATTACGTATATATAAGCGCGCAGGTTTGAGTGGAAGGATAAATTGTACATAGTGAAAATTGGGATAGCGAATCGGGACGAATTGAGAAGTCAACTAAAGAAGTCGTTAGCGAAGGAACGGTCATTCAGCGGAGGGAAAGTGAGAAGGAGCGAATTGCGTCTCGCCTGAAAACCCTAAGGTTGCTCTGATGAGTTTTTCACTTTTCCGACGAATTGTTTGATACCGGCAGCGGATTTGGTAGCAGTTTGTAGTTAGTTGTCAGTTTAAGTGAATGATGGCAGAGGCAGGGGGAGAGGCGGTGGATTTTGCGGCTTTGGTCAAGCGAACCGCGGAGGAATCATACGTTTCTTTGAAGGAATTGGTGGAGGAATCAAAGTCTTCTGAGTTGTCATCTGACTCTGAGAAGAAGATAATGATTTTGAAGTACATTGTTAAGACGCAGCAGCGTTTTTTGCGGCTTAATGTTCTTTCTAAGTGGTGCCAGCAGGTGATTTAAGTTTTTTGTTTTCTGTTTTAGTTTCGATTTTCTGGGGTGAGAGGTGGCCTCGTGTTCTTTGTGTTAGTGTTCGCTGAGTGGCGTTTATTCTATGTATGTACTGTTTGATGTCATTGTATTTGTTGTTTTTAGAACCTGGGATTGGAGAAAATTGTTTTTTACTTTTTGATTGATTACTGAGGGATTTCTCTGTGATTTGGGTGGGTACCTGTTTATGTTAGCTACACTTTTTCCTGTCTAGGGTGTTTGGTGGGGGTAGTGTTAGAATTAGCTGAGCTTTTTGAATTTGATGTTTTTTGTTAACCCCACGTTGCTAAACCTTAATTTTGAAGATTTATGGGTTTTTTCAGCCCAAAAGGAAGTATAGAAAATTTGTGTAACATGTGGTAAAAATATTATTTTATAAGGAAAATAAAAAAAATATCTTGTTGTTCTTGAATTGGCTGTTACACTAGAATAATCTGATAGGTATGATATCTCTTGTTTTCCTCTGGAGTGAAGTGACTACATATTTGTTTTTCCTTGGTTTCTGTCAAGTGATGCTGTTGTTATAGAACTGATACTGTTGCTAAGTATCCATGATGGATCTTGGAAATTATTATTAGAGCTTAAAAACTAGTGCATAATTGTAATTTTTGTCTGTCATGCTTCTCACCATAAACGAAAGTATAACTATCACTTCTTTTGTTATCCTGCATTTTTTTTTCTTTCGGTATGTTGCTTTGCTTCTTTACGTAACTCATGCTTCCAATTGATTACTGAAAAAATTCTGGGTTTCCTATAGCTATGACTACTGTTCTGAAGTTTTTAGTGTTTTAATTAATAATTCTATCCCGGGTAATACTCGTGTTAAAGGATTCTATGTTTTGTTAATGAATGATAGCTATATTGCGCTGGTCTTATACTTTGTATTGTTGTCAAAAAAAATATGTTTAGCTATTCCAAGTTCTTTTTTTCTCTTTTAGGCAATTCCTTGGAAAATAATTTATTCATACTCTTTTTTCTTACAAACGTTAAGCTCCTTGTAATTTTTTTGTTCATTCCTGCTTTCAGGTTCCTTTGATACAGTATTGTCAGCAGCTTTCATCGACTCTGTCAAGTCATGACACTTGCTTCACACAAGCTGCGGACTCAATGTTTTTTATGCATGAAGGACTTCAGCAAGCTCGTGCTCCCATATATGATGTTCCTTCTGCTGTTGAAATTCTTCTTTCTGGAACATATCAGCGTTTACCGAAATGCTTAGAAGATGTTGGCACACAGAACACATTGAATGAGGATCAGCAAGGTCCAGTCCTGAAGAAACTCGATACTCTTGTCAGATCAAAGTTGCTTGAAGTTTCACTTCCTAAAGAACTTAGTCGAGTCAATGTCTCTGATGGAGTTGTCATGCTTTGTGTTGATGGAGAATTCAAAGTTCTTGTAACCCTTGGATATCGAGGGCACCTGTCAATGTGGAGAATATTACACCTGGATTTGCTTGTAGGTGAGAGAACTGGACACTTGAAGTTGGAAGAATCACGACGACATGCTTTAGGGGATGATCTAGAACGCAGAATGGCTGCATCAGAGATCCCATTCACAATACTCTATTCTATTCTTCATGAGCTCTGTGTTGCTCTTATTATGGACACTGTTATAAGACAAGTACAGGTACTCCGTCAAGGAAGATGGAAAGATACAATTCGCTTTGAGCTCATATCTGATGTTGTTGCTCAAGGAGGGACTACTACCTCTGCTCATGGAACTCAAGATGGAGACACTGACACTGCCAGCCTTAAAACTCCTGGATTGAAAGTTGTGTATTGGTTAAATTTTGACAAAAACATAGGAATAACTGAGGTTGTGGCATCCCATTTCTTGAAAATTGAACCAGGCACTGACATGCAGATAAAGTGTGTGCACAGCACTTTTGTGATTGATCCTACCACTGGCAGTGAGGCAGATTTTACACTAGATTGCAGTTGCATTGATGTTGAAATGCTACTTCTCAGGGCCATTCGCTGTAACAGATACACACGCTTGCTTGAGATATACAAGGAGCTGGAGAGTAGTGGAGAGATCAACAGAACCCCTGGTGATTTGAAACTTCATTTTTGTTTGGATCATTTTGAAGCTGATGCTCAAGATAAGGTATGAAGCGTGACTAATATATATCTCCCTTTCCTATCATTTCACTTGATTTGGTGAAATTTCTATGCACCCAAAGTACTGCGCTTACACCATCACCTATTGTTACTTCTTATATAGATTATAACGTTTTTATGCTCTAGTGCTTGAGTTTGTGATCAGAGAGAAGCTCTGTCCATTTGTGCACGTGTGTGTTGCATAATAGATGTTCATGATCGTATTGTTATATGATGAGAACTGCCATAGGACGATAGATCTTTGATAACTGGATATGTAACTATTGAAAGTCTATACTATGCTATAGTTATGTAGCATATGTTTATTTTTCCGTTTTTCTATTGTTTTGGTTTTTCCCTCTCTTTAACAAATTATACATCAGGCGTGGGAGTTTGCATTTATGTTATTCCTATTTTTTCAACTAGATTTTCGTATGTTTAACACTCTGCTGATTCAATTTTCAGCAGCAAAATGAACAGGAGGTTCTGCATGTGCGTTCCTATGGAAGTTCATTTTTCTCTCTTGCAATTAACATAAGGTTTTCCTTTGCTTCTCTCTTTTACATTATACTATGTCTTAGGTATTGTATTATGGAGCTCATATTTATACAAATACTTTTAATTGGAAATATTATGAAAATTATTCGTAATTGCATCTAATTAAGATCTCTGAAGTAAATATATTTTTTTCAGAAAATAATGACTTCAAAGAATCTGAATATCTAGAATAAAATCTTTGAAATTATAACGTGTCCACCTTAGGTGCTTCATATTAGGCATCATAAAACATTTAATTTTTCTGTATTATTGGCATTATCAAGTGCGTCTGCTTGATATTAGTCCCCACTGTGCAGGAATGGCCGTTTTCTTCTTTTCTCACCCAAGAACATAGTGTTACCAAAGATTTTGGCTGCCTACGAACAAGAGCTGAATCAGGGAACTATTACTGCTGTAAAGGCTTTTGTTTCCTTGAGGAAAAAGAGTATTTTACATTTATTTGCATCAATTGGAAGATTTCTGGGTCTCGAGGTATGCATAATATTTGTGCAGTTCTGTGCTAAACTAGTAATCAAGCCACTCTCGCTTATTGAACCACTTACATAGCATGATTTTAAAATTCATGTCATGTTTTTTGTGTGATACATAGCAGTGATCTTTAAATCCATATCATGTCATTGACATTATATGTGTGATTGACAATCACTAAAGCATGAAATCGTGTTATTATATTTAGAGTTGCGGATTTTTTCATATTTTATATTATATTGAATTGCCAAGGGGAGACAAAAAATTGTGGAATGTTGTTGGAGAGCAACAATTAGTCAGAATAATTCAGACCAATTTTTAGATGCTCTGAAGGTTTGTTTGCTTTTTTTGGAAAAAATAATCAGTTTTAATATCCTTGTAGGTGATTGAACATGGTTCTACAACAGTGAAATTCCCTAAGGAGATTTCAGATGATTCAGAGTCATTATTCATGGGTTTCCCTGAAGATGGGAGTTCTTACTTCTTGTTGATGCAACTTGACAAGGATTTCAAACCTTGTCCCAAGCTAATAGAAGCTAAGTTGGAAGCTTCAGGGAAGGCTGAATCATTTGCTGACAAGAGCAAAAATTTTCGAGTGAAAAACTTGGATTTGGGTCAGATGCATGTGCCTAGAGATGACCTTGGTTTGAGCCTTCTTGAACTTCCAATATTGCAATCGGTTTCCAAGGATGCTAATGCAACCGATATTTCACAGCATGTTCTTCCTTATAATTGCATCCTCGGAGGTTCATCTGAGAACTTCTCCTCTATTGTTGATGAAGTTTTTGAACTCGAGAAAGTGACAAGTGGGCAGTCCAACTCTTCGAACTTTGATCTTTCCTCTGAGAAGAATTATGAATTGTTTGCGATGAATTCTCATGGCTCTAAGCCTTCCCTATCCCCTCCAAACTGGGAAGGAGCACAAACATCACAAAATTCTGCCGGCAATTTTAAGAGCATAATTAGTTCTAGTACCAGAAATTCGTTAGCCACTTCTCTGATTAAAAGCCAAAGCACAAAGAATATATCAGGTTCGAAATCTGATCAGGAGTTGGCTGCTCTAGGTTGTCCAAATTCTGTTAAGTTGGGTTCTCATGGCATTATTGGTGAAGATTATCCCACTGTTTCTGAACATCCTTCTGCTCAACTTCCATTTTCTAGCTTGAAATCTAAGGAATCTAAAAGCTCGCTCGATGTTGGTGTTTTAGGAGATTCTGCTTTTCGTGGATCCAGTGACCTTGTTACCTATCCAAATTGTAAGATACCTGTTTTCTGCTACTTTTTTGTTTTAAAATTCTGTTGACAAAGTGATGCACCTGATTTCATCTGCCCTTCTTCTCAGCTACGATGCGCGATTCTCTTGTACGCATAACATCAAATGATGAAAGTTTTTGTCAGCAAGATGGAAGGCAGAAGCGCAGTGCATCAGAAATTTTAAAATCCCTTTCATCTCTCCCATGTTTTGAAATTACTGAACCATCCAACAAAAGAAGGAAGATCAAAGCAGACTTTGACACAAGTTTTGTTCCTCTGAAGTCACTTTTTTCCTGTAGTCACCATAATCAAACAGAGGGTAATGGTTTTGTAGATCTTATAGATGAGGTAAACAAGGGCAATGGATCGCCTAGTGTATATGTATATGCCCTTCTTCAGATAATTAGACACTGTTCTTTTTGCATTAAACATGCCCGTCTTACAAGTCAGATGGACGCCCTTGGTATTCCCTATGTAGAAGAAGTAGGTCTACGAAGTGCATCCTCAGGCTTGTGGTTCAGTCTTCCTTTTCTCAGAGATAGTGCATGGCATTGTATGTGCTTGAGACTAGGTAGACCAGGAAACTTGTATTGGGATGTTAAAATCATTGACTCACACTACAGAGACCTTTGGGAGCTCCAAAAAGGTAACAATGAGACACCATGGGGTTCTGGTGTTCGAATTGCTAATACATCTGATGTGGATTCTCATATTCGCTATGATCCAGAAGGTATTGTATTGAGTTACAATACTGTGGAGGTTGATAGCATCAATAATATGGTGGCTGATATGAGAAGACTTTCAAATGCTAGAAGTTTTTCCCTTGGGATGCGAAAGCTGTTGGGTCCAAGAACTGAAGATAAGTTGGATGACAGCTATGCGCTCTTGGATAGGAAGTTTCTCTCTGTATCGAAAACTGGATTCGAGGGCTCTGATGGTTTTTCTGAACAGATGCGAAGATCATTTAGAATTGAAGCTGTTGGACCAATGAGCTTGTGGTTTTGTTTCATCTCAGGGATACTTACTCGGTTTGTTGTGGAGTGGGAGTCTGGTAAAGTGGGGTGTAGGATGCATGTGTTGCCAGACCAGCTCTGGCCTCACACCAAGGTTTGTTCTAATATTTTTATAGATGTATCTTTCATGATTTTTTTCATTCTTGGTGTCTATGTAACACTGATTTCCTATTTGAATCCTCATCTCTAATTATGCTGTTGTCCTCACCGCTATTCTTTTCATTTAACTGAAAATGTTTTCTTGCCGTTGCAAGCCAACTGGTGGTTGGTCAAAATAATTTTTGAGCTAAACCTATAGTATAAAGTTGCATTTTGTGGGAATTAACTTACTAGTGTAGTGATTGTAAGTGACTTGCGGGATTATTTGCAAATACTTATTACCAGTTGAATTTAATCCAGAATGGGAGTAACCATACTTAAGCAGCAGAAACCCGATCTAATTATGAAATATCTGCTGGAGTACATGTGTTCCTATTCTAAATCTGATTTTTGAAGGGCTTAAGTTTTGCTAGTTTCATTATCTTCATTTTACTTTTTTGATTTGTCATGATACAATCATTAGATTCAGTTGATTGGAGAATCATTTGTTCAACTGGTTCATTAATGTGTTGCCATCCCACTTAGTGGGAACAAGGCTTGCCGGGTTTGGTTATTTGATGGCCATGTGACTTGGTGCCTTGTCTGTTTTTCCAAGTATTTTGAGCATTTAATTTCTTATTTTTCCAAATACTTTTTTCCAACTGTTAATTTTTATGCAGTTTTTAGAAGATTTCGTCAATGGTGGTGAAGTTGTTTCCCTTCTGGATTGCATTCAGTTAACCGCTGGGCCATTGCATGCCCTTGCTGCTGCCACTAGGCCTGCCCGTGCTGCTCCTGTTTCTGCAATACCTAGCGTTGCTGCTTCAATTATTTCTTCTCAAAAGCAGGGTGGATTTGTTCCATCTCAAGGTCTGCCTAGCAATTCCAAGGTTACTAACAGTCAAGTTTCACCCAGTATCTTAAGCAATCCTGTGCTACCCACAGAATTACTTCCTGTTGGGGTTCACAATTCAGGATCTATATCTGTTGCCGCTGCAGCTGCAGCTGCTGTGGCTGCTGCGGGGAGAAGTGGTCCTGGTATTGTTCCCAGTTCATTGTTGCCAATTGATGTTTCTGTGGTGCTGAGAGGCCCGTATTGGGTTAGGATAATTTATCGGAGAAATTTTGCTGTTGACATGCGGTGTTTTGCTGGAGATCAAGTCTGGTTACAGCCAGCTACCCCTCCAAATGTGGGTCCATCTACTGGAGGATCTCTTCCCTGTCCTCATTTTCGACCCTTTATCATGGAACATGTAGCTCAGGAACTGAATGGCATGGATTCTAATTTTCTGGGTGCCCAACAGTCACTTGGATTTTCTAATTCTAGCTCTCCAAATGCAAGTTCATCTCCTCAGCTATCTGCTAGTACTGGGAATAGACAACTTACTAACACTGCCACTATAGCTCGAACAGGAAATGCAATAGCTGCTTTGAATCGCGCTGGAAATGTGCTTCCTGGACCCTCGGGTTCACCAAGCCTGAACCCATTACGAAGATCTCCTGTATCTGCCTTTCCTTCTCATGTTAAAGGAGAGCTGAATACTGCTATAATTGGACTTGGAGATGATGGAGGATATGGTGGTGGATGGGTCCCCCTGGTTGCTCTTAAGAAAGTTCTCCGTGTCATTCTCAAGTATCTTGGTGTGCTATGGCTATTCGCACNACTCAATCTCCAACCATGACCTTCGTCATTCACCGCCTCGGAGCTGGAAGAACTGTAGTTACAGCAAACCCAGAAAACATTGAGTATATTTTGAAGACCAACTTTGTCAACTTTCCTAAAGGGAAATCTTTTACAGATCTGCTTGGAGATTTTCTTGGAAATGGGATTTTCAACGTTGACGGTGAGATGTGGAGAACACAGCGTAAGCTTGCTAGCCATGGATTCTCTGCTAGGTGTTTGAGAGATTTCTTTAGTAGAGTTCTTGAGAAGGAAGTGGAAGAGAGACTTATTCCTATTCTTGAAGAAACTGCTGAAAATGGCGGAGTTTTGGACATGCAGGAAGTATTGAGAAGATTTGCTTTTGATGTTATTTGTAAAGCTTCATTGGGATTGGACCCATTTTGTCTAGATCTTTCTAAACCGCCTCCGCCGATAACTAATGCCTTCGACGCCGCATCGGCGATCTCCGCCATGCGCGGCGCGTCGACTATGTGGAAGATTAAGAGAGCTTTGAATTTGGGTAAGGAAAGAGAACTGAAGGACGCCGTTGGATTTGTGCGAGGTTACGTCGAGGAGATGATAAAATTGAAGAAAGAAGAAATGCGTACGGACGACGGCGATCTTCTTTCGAGTTTTCTGAAATCTGGATTTGAAGATGAGTTGGTTAGAGATATGGTGGTGAGTTTTCTAATGGCGGGGAGAGATACCACTTCCGCCGCAATGACTTGGCTGTTCTGGCTCCTGTCAACTCACCGGGAAGTCGAGAAGCTAGTCGTAGACGAGGTGGCGACGGTTACAGACGGCGGCGGAAAACTTGAATTCGACCATTTGAGAAAAATGAACTTGATTAAAGCTTGCTTATGTGAATCGATGAGGCTTTACCCTCCGGTGGTTTGGGATTCAAAACATGCGGAAAACGACGACGTTTTACCCGACGGAACTCTGATCGGAAAAGGCAACCGTGTGACGTATTTTCCATACGGAATGGGAAGAATGGAGAAACTCTGGGGGAAAAGCCGGCTGGAATTTATTCCGGCACGGTGGTTGGATGAGAATGGCGGTTTCAAAAGGGTTAGTCCTTACAAATTTCCTTGTTTTCAAGGAGGGCCAAGAGAGTGCCTTGGGAAGGAGATGGCGTTTATACAAATGAAATACGTGATTGCGACGGTTCTCCGCCGGTTCGAAATTATTCCGGTGAATCCCGAGACGCCGATTTTAGTACCGCTGCTGACGGCGTGCATGGCCGGTGGATTAATGGTTCGGGTACGACGGCGAAGCGAAACATAAGCAGGACGGCCGGTTCGTATTAATTTGGATTGGAAATTGGATTTAACTTATTAATATATTAATTAATTTCATGATTTTCATTAAACCACGTAATAAAATTGGGGAGTTATTGTATTATTCTTGTAAAATAATAATAAGTAAGTTTCTCGAAATTCTTCTTTTTGCATCTCTGTTTAAATATAATTGAAGGAATATGTATATATATATTAAGTTTGTTTGAAATTCAAATTAAAACGATGATGAGGTGTAGTACGATGTCAATATCGTGATTTTTTTATGGTATACAAAACAAAAACTTAATTACGATGTGATAATTGTTAAAAAATTACAATTTCGTCAGAACTGTTAAAACCAGTGATCTCATTGTGATTTTGGAAAAAAATAATTTACTATTACTTATATTAATTATAATATAATTATATTTATTATTTTTATATATAAGAGTGTACTAATATTTTTAAATAAATCACGATTATAATATCACAATTTTACTAAACATATTTTAAAATTCAATATCATCATATTTCACTACACCTCACCATATCTCACCACAGCTCAATTTTAAAAAACTGAATCAAACAAACTCATTATATATCATAATTTTAAAATAATGTAATAGAGATTGAGGGTCAAGCGTGATAACTTGAACCACAATATTTGGATGATTCTTCTTCTATCAACTTGCATTTGATATCAATTACAAAATATCATAATCAAATAAAATATAGTGAGACAATCAACATCAATAATTTTGTAAGAACAAATGATTTACAAACCTTGTGTTGTAGTAACATGTGAAAAATTATAATATCCAAATGGGTATTACCAAATACCAATAATGATATTCATCAATGTTAAAAAAATATTTGTTGTGTATCGGATCAATCAACATTTCGTGAGTACATTATAATATGAGTTACGAGTTTGATGAATTCGTAGTTGATCATTCACAATTAGTCGTGGATGAGACCTTGAAACAATGCACTTTATCTTGAGTGTATGAGAAGTAAAATCAATTAGCAATTTCTTACGACTACGAGGCAATTCATCGTGAGTCATACCACAAAGAAGGTTTTCTCAATAAATTGCAAATTTCTCGCAACCAAAGTGTTAATCATCGTGAGTCATGAGATTTGGATCACAATAATGATATAAACTAACATATATTTATAAAAAGAAAACATAAGTCTCTATTCTCACCTCAAAATCCATTTGGACCACTAGATCATTGAATATCTTGTTCGAGTGTTGACGACTTCCACATCATCTCCGATTGCTCGAGCTAGGCAAGTTGTCATCGGAATTCCTCGAAAGTGTGTCAGAAGACCACCAGATATACAAATTATTAAAATATACCCGAGTAATATTAGATAGATAGGGATATGCATGAATCGAATATTGAATCCAAACATCTTTTTGTTGATACGATCGGATAGATGCAGATCACCAAAATGTTTATTGGAAACAAATTTGAAATAATGGATATGTTTTCGGATTGGATAACGACTCGATTTATGGATATCATAATATATGATATTTTTTATTTGATAATTTATACATTATAATAAAAATATAGTTAACCATAAATACTAAAAAATAAATAGAATTTGTTAAAATGAAAATGTATTAAACTTAATAATGTTATATTAATTTAAAAATTCTCTAATTCTCTTTAAAATATTCTTCAACTCAAATGTATGAATGAATCCAAAACACAAAAAAAGAAGTTTAAATATAAACAGAAAGAATGTATTTGATATAGATATTTAAAATAAAAAAATAATATATTATTATATATTAATAAATTTTGATAAATTGTATCTTAAAAGTAATCAAATATCTACAATTCATATATCAATAATAGAAAAATAATCATAAAAACTCGTCCTCTCGATTTTCTCTTGAGTTTTGAATCACCTAAATTACGAAATTGTAAATATTATATACTATTTAATCACAAATATGCATTTGTAGTTCTAAATTTCAATTAAATGCAAGTAAACATTTCAAATTACCAATATCGTTTATCATGGACCCTATAACGATGTCATTAGTGTTTTATATTCTTTCTTATGAATAATCACGAATATCAATGATAAATATTGTATAATTTTTCAAATTATAATGATTTTATTTGCATATTTTGAAGGCTAATCATACTTACGGAAAAAAAATTATCAACTTAATTGAAAATTGAGTGTTTGCGGTGTAAATGTAAATAAACAAAATATTAACTTTGTCAAGTATAGAATATTAACTTTACACAATTTAAGACTAGCTATACAATTTTCTCTCACTTAAATATTTAAACTTAACGAAAAAGGCGCAAGGAATAATTCTTCCGCCCACAAGCAACGGCTTCTATTGCCCGGGTGACCCGTACTCGCATTGAACACGGATGCGTTATTTTTTATTTTTAATAATAATAATAAATACAAATAAAAAACACGTATTTTAATAATGAATAATAGATTCTTCTAGTAAGTGCAACAGCGAGCCTTCTTCTTTATAAATACACACAACCCAAAATAACATCCATACGCAAGAATATTTGTGAGAACTATTCTAAATCCCTAGCATCCGCTTCCGAGAAATTATCTCTTATCCACGAGATGGAATACCGGCCGTTGAAGATCACCGTGATGTCGGCGGAGGGGCTCAAGGACGTCAAGCTTTTNTCTTGCGCTTCGCTGTTCTTCCCCTCCAACTTGTGAACCTTCCTCATCTTCGTTTGATTCTCGTACGCTTCATAGTCTCCATTCTATCATTCCTCATATTCTGCGTTGCAACAAACATTTTCTTCCCCAACCAATAAAAATAATTTCCTTCTACTCCTCTCTCGAGAAATCTCTTTAAGATTTCTAAAATTCCTTACTTAACTTCCATTGTTTCTTTTTTGTATATATTTTACAGACAAGTCATTATTCTCCGTGATTGTTATCATTGCAAAAGGAATTCATTTTTGAAATTTTGGATTTTCAGGGGGTTCACAGCAAGAATTAGGTAATTGGTCGAACGATGTTTCATTTTTTATACTTGTTTCAGTTGTTTTACAGAAATCATTAATACATTAAGCTTTCAGTTTGTCACTTGTTCAATTTGTTACTGATTTTGTTTCCTGGACAACTCAATTTTGAACTTTGAATGTTGGATGTTGGATTCAAATATATATTTTTCCATATGATTCTTTATCAGGAATAGAACATTATTTTGAACTTTTACATTTTTTTAACAAAGATAAGATATTATAAATACCCATAAGAAGAGATTACATGTCAAGAAGATTTGGGTTCTATGCTATTTTGTTGGTTGTTGATTTGTGTTTTGGTTTATGAAATTTTGCCCTATTTTGTACTAGAATTGCATACATGTAATGTCTTGATTTGGAAGTTCTTTTGCTTTGAAGTTGCTGGTTTCGTGCCAAAAGAATCATCTTTAATCTTGAAACGCTGCAGAACCAATGAAACATCAGTTTTTGAATTAAATTCAAGTAGAATTAAACATCAGTATGAGGTGTTAGACCACGAGAGTGCTATGCATTGTGAAACGTTAAGTCGATTGTTCAATATTTTGAATGCTCATTTTAGAAGTTCTTGAGTTGTTACTTTGAATAATGATATATGTTATTATGGAAATCAACAAAGAGACAGAGGAGTCAGTAGTTGGGCCTATCGGGCAGTCGACTAACTCAAATGCAAAAAAATAACCCTCATTGGAAGAAAAAGAACATATTAAGGATAAAAGTACACCCAAAAAAAGAGGAAATGTTTGCGTTGGTGGGGCTTCGGAATGTGAGGTGGCTATAGATTATGAAAAGTTCTCCGATGATATTTGTATGTTAGATGATGTTTGTGAAGATGAAGAAATGGATGTTTCATCAGGAGAAGAAGTTGACCCGGCCTGTTTTATATATAACGATTCAGTTGGATGGAGTCGTCAAGAGCTCAAGTAATTGTTATACTTATTCTTTGCATTTTTTCTGGATTATTTATTGTATTCTTACATTAACTATTTGTATGTAGGAAAGGACTTACTTTTAGGGATAAAGAACACGCCAAAGAAAGCATCGTAACCTTTTGTATTTTGAATGGAAAAGAATTTTGGATTGAGAAAAATGAAGCGGATCGTCTACGGATACGATGCAAGCGCGCTATGAAAAAAGAATGTGGTTGGTATGTAAACATAACAAAAAAAAAGAACGACATCGGATGGCGAGTGAAAGGTTATAACCCGGAGCATAATGGGTGTTTTTGGGACAAGGAAAATACATCTATCAAGGCGAAGTGGTTGGGCAATCGGTACATCGATTGGTTCATAAAGGATCCGTCTATGACTGTTACAAAATTTGGAGTGCGAGTCACAGATTCTTTAAGCATTGAAGTTTCAAGGCACAAGCTTTTTAGAGCAAAAGAATACGCATTGAAGGTTATAAAAGAGAGAGTAACAGCTAACTTTAGTAGAATTAGAAGTTACATATTGCAGCTCCAAAAGAGTAACCCGGGTTCGACGATAACAATGGATGAAACGAAGGCACCGGATGGAACACATCATTTCAAGAGCATGTACGTATGTTTGGGAGCGTGTCGAGAAGGTTGGCAGGCATGTCGTCCAATACTTTGCATTGATGGTACGCATACGAAGGAGATCTTATGCGGTCAGGTACTAGTATTGCAAATGTAATGATTTTTTTAATTATAGTTTGGCGCAATCATAACTATTATATATTTATTGTATACAAGGTTTTGGTTGCTGTTGGGATAGACTCCAACAATTGTGTTTACCCGTTCGCATACGCGCTTGTTGAGTCTGAAACTCTCGAAAGCTGGGTTTGGTTTCTGGAGTTAATTAAGAAAGATACGATGATCACTACGGCCAACATGGAGAAATACACAATTATGTGTGATCGAGGAACTGGATTACTGCCCGCGCTACAACAAGTATTGCCCAATGTTCATGTAAGTTTTTTTTAAAAGTTTGTAGTACGATTAAAGTTTCACCGAATTCGTGCAACAGGTTCGCCATTGTTTGCGTCACATTCTAGCCAACTTGAAGACGAAAAAATGTTTCTCTGAAGCGGTGAGATGTATTGTTTGGGCCGCTGCAAAGTCTACCACACAAGCGGACTATGAACGTCATATGTTGTCCCTACAAGGTGCCAACCATCAAGCTTGGTCGGAGATGAGTGCTATCCCTCCGAAGCATTGGTCACGTGCGTTTTTTGACCATACATCGAAGAGTGCAATATTGTTGAATAACACAGCTGAAAGTTTCAATAAAATGATCTTAAAGGCTCGTCGACAACATATTATCGACTTATTTGAGGATGTGCGGACTGTTATTTCGGATGTTAGATGTCGTAGATCGGAACTTGCATCTTCCATGGAAGGATTTATTTGTCCAAAAATTTTATTATCTCTTGTTGAGACCTCACGTATAGGTGCCAATGGAGTTCTAATAAAGGCAGATCCATTTCGGTGGACGTGGCTTGGACATGATGACAGACATTGTTGCAACTTAATGACAGACAGTGTGTTGGTACCACGCTTACAATAAACTGGATTTTCATTATTGTAATTTTGGCAGGTTCCGTGTCAAAAAGGTGGAACCGAATGTGGAATTTACGTGCTTTACTTCGCAGTTCAATTTTTGCAACAAGCACCAAGATCATTCGACATTGCGTTGTACCCATCTTTTGTAAGTTCATTTGGTGTTCCTTATATTATTTCGTTTGCTACAATGGTTCTAATTGATACTTACAAAATTTGAATCAGATGACTCCTACATGGTTCTGCGAAAAAGATGTTGAGGAGTTCGCTGCTATGATAGGGATAGTGAGAAAGTGTTAAATATTTGTTGGTTACAAAAAATTATTACTTTAAAGCTGTGATGACATATGTTTATGTTGAGGTTTATAACTATATTCAGGTTTCATTGTTTTCGAAAAAAATTGTAGTCATATTTCTATTCGAACTTGAAAATCATTTCTTTATTGAGACATAGCACAATAAACGTACCCACAATGTGTCGACTATTTGTTGTATTATTCGATACAATTTTGATTGTTTTTCAAACATTTATTTGCCTTTAATTTTTGTTGACATACGGTTCGTATAAGTAACCTTGATCAGTGTACCATTATTTCCAGGTATTCAATGTTTTAAAAAACCGACCAATTTTTCACTATACTCGATGATGTGTAATCAACTTGCTATGCACAACTAGAAGGAAGATAATCACATTCTTTTAAAGACTCAACTAGTCTGCCAAATCGTTTACATGTTTTCATCATACCAATTTCTGAATGAGCATATTCATTTTATTCGAACTTGAAAATGATTTCTTTATTGAGATATAACACAATAAACATACTCACAATGTTTCCAACTTGATTATCAATACACTATATTTATTTTAGACGAAACAATTCCTACTCCACGTTAAACTAAACAATATTTCTCCCCGATAATAATCGTGATCAATAAATGTGTATGCTAATTTATTTTCGAATAAACATGATACGATTTAATACATT
>RWGZ01001497.1:54524-89228 GCA_009725065.1 Utricularia reniformis
TTATCGGATAAAAGCCTATTTTGTTGATCTCATTATAAAATATTGGACTGTTAAGTTTTATCAATAGACCATTAATTTAGAGAATCTTTTTCAACGGGATTATAATATGTTATTGAAAGGAGAAAATATTTTAAAAGTATATTAAATTGTGGTTCATATTATTTAAGTTAAGGGGGTATATTTGTAATTTTAGATTAAAATTGATATTATAATGAAATTGAAGGACTTAATTTCATATTTTAAAAAAAAGGAGACGAAAATTGATTTTAGGGGGATTAAAATTGAAATTTTTCCGATAAAAAAGTCAACTTCTATTGGCACTACTTTTTTCAGAAGTTGACAATCCACAGGCATAGACATTAAAAAGTCACAAGTGCAACGAGGATACATCAAATGTAAAGATAAACATCCACTTGGATTATCAATATAAGATTAAAAAGACATGCAAAAATGGGTAGTCTAAACTCATAATGATGCATTAAATCACACACTTTCTATCTACATATCTAATCAATTTTCAATGGCATATTTATCTTATGAGATAGATCGTGCAATCAGACGGCCCAATATTATTGTTTAGAGTCTATCTCTGTGGCAATCCATCAAATACTTAATTTGCATTTCGAGTATACTTTGGAAATCAATGAATTTAAGAGGGATTTACTTACGCACGAATTCAAGCTCTAATTAGAGAGAGTGAGACCGAAGTAAATTGCCATAATACCTGATTCACCTCTTTTGTCAGTTCCTTCGCTTCTCATCCTCAATCTGACTGTAAGAACTATGACGGGTTTCAGACAGCTGGAGCGCAGGAAAAATCAAACATGTAATGGGTGCTCTCATTTAATTTTCTTGGACTAAATATGAATCAGTAATAAAATAATATATAGTAATGTTCATGGGCCGGGCCCATTGAGCCAATAATTAAATCCGTAGCCCGTATGAGAGAACTGGACTACCGGTTGTTCGCCGGAGATCGCAATGGAGATCTGCCGGTGGTCATACCGTCGAGAGGAATTTCGAACAAATCGCCTTCGGATTCTTGATCGTACTCTAAATTTTTGTTCGTCAGGTTTTCGGTTTTCGAGCCGGCGCACCGCCGTATCCACAATTCGGATTCGATTCGTCCCATCGAGAAAAGGTCCCTGCTATCTTCAAACCCTAGACTCGGCGAGGTTGCCGGCGTCGTGACGAAGCACGGATTGTGATTTCTCGAAAGGTTAGCCGGATCGTAACTGAACTTGCATTGGCCAAGATTGACCACAACGGTGACGTCCACGTTCGCTGCTAACGTCGGGTAAAGCGGCACGGCGAATTCCTCCGCCTTGCAGAAGATTTCGTACACTTGTCGGCCGTCAACGGTAAAGACAACCTTTCTCTTCGCTGGATTGAAACCGCAGCCTACTACTGTACCGCTTGAGTTCCATTCAGATTTTTCCGATGACTCCAACAGTTTGTTCCCTGGAAAAAATCTCAGATCAAATTGCAGATTTGGTCAAACGTGTCGCTTTCTACAAAATATGAAAAGCTGACCTAGATACACAGCGCCGCTTGAATTGAAGCCAATTGATCCAGGATATGTCCCAGGAAATCTGATCTGAAGCGGTCCTCCGCCGCTTAGTCCGACGGAAATAGAATCGAAGGCAATTTCCGCGTCTTCAATTTTGCTTCTCCGATGATTCCGATTGCTGGTTACAAAGTTCATATTCTCGGAACTATTTTTGGCGTTGAAATCCAAGGTAATGAGTTTAACTTTATCCCCTTCAATCTCACTGCTTTTTCTAGGGTTCAACTGATCACCGACTCCATTATCATTGAATCTCAGCACAGTAATCTCAAAATAAGCTACCTGAGGAAACGAGTTGCCGAGATTCGGTCCAGGCAAAGGCAACGCCGTCCTGATAACGGAGAAACCTAAATGATTTGAGGTAATGGCAGTTTTCCTAGCCGGATTCAGTTTAATTTTCTGCATAAATTCCGATGATCCTTCACAAACTTCCCACTCAATTGCGAGGCCTGTTTGATCGGCAACGTGGCCTGAAAGTGTTTTCGCAGGTTTCAACGGCGATGATGCAAAAACAGTGAACGCAAATCTCGACCATCCATATTCCACAGCATCTACAACGAGTGATGGATGATCATCCCACCTGAACGGCGAACACCTAAAACTCTTAACCCCGCCAGGATTATGATCCGGCGTCACCTGATGCAGTCGCCGGTGAACCCCCGGTGCAAAAACTTGACCACTTTCTGTATCAGACATGATACAATCATCCGCTTTCCGGCGGCACCACCTCCGGAAGATAAAAAACAGAGCTATAAAAGACGTAAAAGTAACCAGAGCCGCTGGAGTTACATAAACCACCAACCATGACACCATGCTTGACCTTAAACCTCAGAAAGAATCAATTCCATAGCAAAAACACAGAGAATCAGGATCATGGAAGAAGAAAAGATGCCTGAACCAGTCTGATTCGAAGACGTCAGAATTCAGACTCAGCTGAATAATAAATTAATCTACTAAATAATACAAAGTAATATTTGACCTTCTAACCTACCATCACCATTGTTGACCTGATTCCACATAAAAAATAAGCTTCTACTTACAGTCCCACCATCTATTTAATCTTAAACCACTGTCTATCTCCTTTTTTATCCATTTTAGTATGAAAATTGAACATTTTAACATGTTAAATGCGCACCCTTGTTTATATTCATGGGTTCAATCAGTATTTATAACGTAAGGTTTTCTCTTGTGTAGAATTTCGGGTTGTATGACAAAGTAGACTAAATCGAAATAAAATGCATTTCATTATAAATTTGTCGGATTTTTATCTTTATTTTTTGTATAAATTTAAATTATTAGTTCTTAATTTTAGATAGAAGTGTTGGAAAGCATAAAGATAGAGATTTGATTTTTAGTTATTTGTGGACAATGTGGATTATGAAATAATGTAACCACAATCTATTTAAGGTGGAAAACCTCAAAATCCCTCTCTTTTATTACTTCAATGTCTCTTCCTCCTTGAAAGGAAGTTGTTGAGCTCAAATCTCTCTATTTTATTCATTGTATCGCGTTTCTTCCATTGTTAGATCCATCAAGTTAAGAAATTCCCTAAAAGAGTAAGCCTCCCATGAATATTACCAACTTCCTTATACGATTATGTTGATATGTCAAGATCATTCAAATGTTACATAGGGATCAATCCGACACTTGGACATCTTTGACGGTTGAACTTTCCATTAGGTCTGGCATAGTTTGGGTTGATCCGTACCTTTGAACGGGATTCTTCCCGTGAATTGAGTCTCTCTCGTTGTACTTGGTTAGATGGTTACTATAAAATGAGTTTGTTTAGTTCACATTTTTTATATTGGGATGTGTTGCAGCGTAGTAAATTACAATGATCGTGATTTATATAAACATATTAATATCTCATATATATAAAAAATAATAAACATAGTTATATTATATTTATTTAAGGCAAATGTAAATTAGTAATTTCTTAATCATAATGATATTAGAGCTTGTTTTAGGGTTTTAACAACGAATAAAATCATACTGACGAGATCCTCGGAACCCGATGCCCCAAACAGAGTCAGGACCAGTCTTGACCAAGACAGCCCAAACAACGTAAGCCGAACTTGGAGGCCCGGATCCAGCCCGCATTAGCAAAGGGCCCATTTATATCGTTTGGCCCGATCGATCGCCTTTGGCGATCGGTCCCAAGGTGTGGGGCTTCCTCACATGTGCCCAGACCGATCGGTCCACTTATTGCAGGCGTTACTTCGGGCCATTCTTGCTCACCACATGCGACAACAACCCTCGACAGCCTTGTCAGAAGCATGGTTCAGCAATTGGTGCAAGCCACTAGAGGCCAGAGAGTAGCTGGCTGGCAGCGCCGAAAGGTCCAGCGTCGTGCAGCTCTGTGAAGCCGTTTCCGGCAGCTATTCCGCCTAACGTTAACTGACCTAGCTGCAAAGGACATACACAAAACGACACCCTACTGTACACAGTACAGTGGGAGTATAAAAAGGACACTTAGAGAATGAAAAAATGACTTCCTTCCGTTCTGTCTCCAGAGCCTTCGCATTAAGGAGCACTCTCGATTTATTTTCGATTCCCTTTCTCTCTTTGTTGTCTGCTGAACGAACATGTATTGTGTGATCATGGATTCGCTTATTGAACCGGCTAATGGCACTTCTTTTAGCCCTTAGTCAAGTGGTTTTTACCTCGCTTCCGAGGTTTTCCATTATAAAATCCTCGCGTCCTTTCACCTTTGATTCATTAACGTTCTCCACACATAAATAAATAATAACCGAGTTCGTCTTGCAACGAACCGGTCGACTGTTGATACCTCCGGTTTTCGAACCACAACACATACATTTTAGAATGTTTTCACACCGGCATGTACGACGAAAATCGGAGCACTCGGAATTTGGACACCGGCATGTACATGATTTCTGGGTCGAAATACGAGTTTTTTTGGGTCGATCTAGAAAAAATAAAAAAATTAATTTTTTAAAAATATGAAAATTCGTTTCGGTCTGGTCGGTACGAAATTTCGAACCGATATGAAAACATTATTTTTTAACGATGAACACTGTGCAGTTTTATTTTTATTTTATATGCATTGACAAATCACAATTTTGTACATCTCACTACTACTTTAATTAGGAATAAAAAAATCAATAATTTTAGAGCTAACACTAATTAGCCGTATTTTAATGTGATGTAAACTCGTGTTTGCATAAACTGGCAACATTGTTAAGATGTTGATATAACCAGTTGTACATATAATCCAACATCGTGGATGGTCTCAAACTCATCATTTTTCGCACTTGTTAAAAATTATTATTTTGCAAGTCACAGTTTATATCTACACATCTGAGTTTGCAAAACTTTAAAACTAATTTGGATAATATTTCCTTTTTAAAAAATATTAATTTATTTTTATTTATAATAATTAAAATATAAATTTATTAATATTTTTGAATAAACTACAATTATGATTTATCAAACACATTTAAAAATATGATAATAGTTGTGTGAGCCTCACTTTTATAATTGATGTGATTTAACCAATATTACTAAGATTCTCTATTTTTACAAAAATTTACGAATCAAATTTACGATTCTCTCTCGATTCTCGAATTGGATTTTTTTTTGAACTGATTTGTTTAGAAGATAAAATTGAAAAAAATCAAAAAACAAATAAGAAATATAAATTATTATATCATAAATTTGCTAAGTTATTTAATTATTATTGATTTTTAATTATTTTATTAATTTTAAATTTTAACCAATTTTTAGTTTTTTATTTTGATGATAAATCATTTATTATATCTTATATTTATAATTTGAAAATTATTAAAATATATTTTATCAATAATTATGATTATTTTTATTTATAAAAAATTATAAATTATATAAATAAAATAATTATTATAAATATAAAATTAACGAATGCTGAACGAATCTTCCCGAATTCTCTAAAAAATTATNTCAATAATTATGATTATTTTTATTTATAAAAAACTATAAATTATATAACTAAAATAATTATTATAATTATAAAATTAACGAATCTTCTTAGATTTTCTAAAAAATTACACATTACGAATCGCGAATCGTGTCGTATCACGTATTGTGGTAACATTGTATATAACACAAGAAAGTATGAATTTTATCTATAGTTTTACATTGATATAAATTGATGAAATTTTGAATGTTAAAAAAATATAAATTAATTAATTTGAGTAAATTAGAATTCTAAATAAGATAAATATGTATTTTTATTAAAATCATTATTATCACACTCTTGTTTTTTACAAAATTATTTTATCATAAATATATTCAATTCGCCACAGTTTATATTATGATACATCGATACACTTTCCCACCACCAACTTAACAAGCCCATAAAACCATTAGCCACCTCATTTGTTTTGCTTTTAATTTATTGTTTTTAGTGTGGAATATTTACACCGTTGACGTCTAATCGATGACTCCAAATCGCAATGGTTGACTTCAAGTCTTCCGACATATTTTCAAATTTGTGGACTAAAAATCATTAATTATATATATTATTTTAGAAATTCGAATTTTAATGTATTACAAATTTTTCATACTATATTTAAGGGGAGTATATAATAAGAAATTACTTCAAATTAATTACTTATTATATCAATTTTTTTATAAATTTAACTATTTATTACGATTAATAATTCACCATGAAAATTATTCTTATAAACATTTTTAAACACAAACAAAAAACACAAACTAGTAGGAACAATGAGTTTGTTTGGTTATCCAATCAAAATAACACTGAAATGTGGTGATATATTGGAATCGTCATTTTTTTAATGTTTACAAAACAAAAAATTAAGATGTGTTTAATAGTACAAAATCATGATTTTATTACCACTACTAATTGCAATTCCTAGAATGATTAATTTATATTAATTATAATATAATAATATTTATCAATTTTTATGTATATTGGTATATTAATATTTTTACATAAATAATATCATGATACTAGTATTTTATAAAATATATTTAAAATTCGAAATTATTATATTCCATCATCACCATTCACCCCATCTAAAAAATTAACCTGATAAATCTTATTATACTTTTCTAAATCAATTATACAATTATAATTTTCTTTAAAAAATTGATATAAATTCAATTGTTATCTTCAATCATTCTCAAAGAAAAACCAGTAGAGTACTACATAAAGAACCAGGCAAACCTATCTTTATTGGAAGATAAAAATGGCTATCATCTTTCGTGTCTCGTTGATATGTATCATTATTATTGCTCACTCAGAAGCCATGGCCGCGGCTTACACCGATGGATCAGCGCTCTTAGCCTTCAAATCTCGATTACTCGGTGGAATCTCTTCTCTAAATTGGTATGATAATAATACTTCTCTGGTGTGCAATTGGACTGGAGTTACCTGCGGTTCTCGTCACCCAAGAGTTACTCGATTGGATCTTTCTGGAATGGGATTATCGGGAAATTTGCATCCAGAAATAGGAAATCTCACGTTTCTGGTCAATTTGAATTTGAGTGGTAACCATTTTAACGGTGATTTGCCTCACGAATTATCTCGTCTTCGAAGACTAAAATTCATGGATTTCGCCTCCAACGACTTCAGCGGTGAATTCCCTTCATGGATTGGAATGTTAAACGAGCTCCGAACGTTGCGTATGATTAACAATTCCTTCACTGGCTCCTTACCTTATTCTCTATTCAATGCATCAAAACTTGAGAGACTGATGCTTCGGAATAACAATATTGAAGGCTCCATTCCAGCATCCATTTTCAACATATCCAATTTGGTACTTCTTAACCTCAACGGAAACAAGTTCTCAGGAACCCTCCCGTCCCCAATCTGTTATGGAAACCAGAAACTCCAGTTTTTGATCCTGAGTAGCAATGATTTACAAGGAAAAATACCCTCCAATTTTACGGCATGTTCGCAACTACAGTGGATCAATTTGGGGGGAAACAAGTTGAGCGGCTCTATTCCTTCAGATATGAGTTCTCATTCTTCACAAATACAAAGAATCGAATTATACAGCAATCAACTTAGCGGTCGGCTTCCCAGAAATATTGGAGAATGGAAAGCTCTCGAGGTATTCCAAATCTATGAAAACAATATAACGGGAACTATCCCAACTGGCCTATCAAATTTAACTCGCTTATGGGGACTAAATCTCGCATTTAATAAACTTACAGGTACCCTTGTTTATTTTCTAAACTAGATACTTCACATGTTTTTTTTCTTTAGTTGATAATATCATTTTATAAAAATACTTGCTTTTACCTTCATTGTCTCTTTAAATGCTTGTTTAGTTATATATACAATAAATTTGTGCAAATTTATAGATAATTCAGTCACGCATTTAGGGAGTTTGACTAGATTGTTTTTATGTGTAGGTACGATACCTAAGGATTTGGACAGACTGCGTGATTTGAATTATGTGAACTTGGGATCTAACAATCTTGTAGGGGAGATTCCAATGGATATGTTCAATATCTCAACCCTTGAACGTTTTTCCATTTCTCAGAACAGGTTAACAGGGAAACTTCCATTGAATTTTTGCTCTGGCCTTCCAAATTTAACCGAAGTTTACATCAATAGAAATGAGTTATATGGTCGAATTCCGCAATCTATTTCAAATTGCACGAATCTTAGAATCTTGCATTTAAGTAACAATAATTTTGGTGGATTTATTCCACATAATATTGGCAGCTTGAGATATCTAGAAAGACTGTTTTAACTGGGAATGATTTTATATGTGAATCAAGAGAGTGCAGTTTCATAACTGCATTAACCAACTGTAGACATTTATATATGATGGAATTATCAATAATTCTTTCAATGCACCTTTTCCAAAAACTGTCGGCAACTTTTCTACTTCTCTTGAATATTTTGCTTGTTCCAATAGTGGACTTGGTGGAATACTTCCCATAGAATTTGGAAACCTTACCCAAATTGTCGCATTGATTCTAAATGACAACAACTTTATCGGTTCGATTCCGAGCACTATCGGTAATCTAAGAAAACTTCAAGGGTTCTCTCTTGCTTCTAACAACATTACTGGAGTTATACCAGACGCATTATGTGCTTGGATGAGTTCCAGTAAAATTTATCTACATAAAAATCAAATTAGTGGCAGTATTCCTACATGTATTGGAAATATGACTTCTTTAAGAAGTTTGCGGATTTCAAATAATAAATTGGAGTCAAGTATACCATCAAGTTTGTGGCAACTTATTAATATTCTTGAGCTTCATTTGTCATCAAATTTCTTGAATGGCTCCCTTTCTTCTAATATTGGAAGATTAAATGATGCAGTTACAGTTGATATTTCAGCAAATCGCTTCTCTGGAACCATTCCTATATCAATTGGAGATATGAAATCATTGAATTATTTATCACTAGCCTATAACGAATTCGAAGGATTGATTCCGGAGACTATTGGTACAATATTAAGTTTAGTAGATGTGAATTTATCGCACAATCGTCTTACGGGTAATATCCCGTTATCTTTGCAAACAATCTCAAGTCTAATCTCTTTTGATGTTTCATTCAACAACTTAACTGGTTTGATTCCATCTAAAGGCCCTTTCCAAAACTTCTCTTACCAATATTTTCAATCTAATGAAGGATTATGTGGTGATTCTCGATTCGGTGTTCCTCCATGTAAACTCCCGAATCATGGGAGGAAAACTATTCTCATTCTTAGTATCGTTTTATCAACGTTTTTCGCAACTTTATTTGCTTTGTTCCTCGCATATATATTGTGGGCTAAACTTAAAGGGAGAGGGAAAACTGATGTAAAAGTCGAAGAAAACAAATTATCAAACACAGTCCCAGTTCGAATATCATATTACCAACTTCTTCGAGCAACTGATAACTTTAATGATGATAATTTACTTGGGATTGGATCATTTGGATCGGTTTTTAAAGGGATTCTTGACGAAGGAAACACAATTGCGATTAAGGTATTCAATTTAGATATTGAGAATGCATTTAAAAGCTTTGATATTGAATGCAATGCATTGCGAAATATTCGTCATAGAAATCTATGTAAAGTTATAAGTGCTTGTTCTAATGATCATTTTAAAGCGATTATAATGGAGTACATGCCAAATGGGAATCTAGAGAAATGGATTCATAATGAATTATTGAACACATTTCAAAGATTTAGAATATTGATTGATATTGTTTCAGCGCTGGAGTATCTTCATCAAAATTCAATAAGTTGTATTGTTCATTGTGATGTGAAACCAAGTAATATACTTTTTGATGTTGATATGATTCCACATTTGAGTGATTTTGGGATTTCTAAACTATTGGGAGATATTGATAATTTCGTGGAGACTCGTACCTTTGCCACTTTGGGATATATCGCACCTGGTAAGCATTTTTTTTAGTCCTTCAAGTTTATGAATTTGCAATTTACATTCCTTATTTTTAAAAAAAGAAAATTGCATAATTAACCTCCAACTTACTAGCGGTGTAAAGGGCATGCCCTTCAACTTACGAAATTGCAAGAATGACACCTAAAGTTATTAATAACGTTTGTTTTTTAACGCTGACATTATAGCACCCGATTTCCGAAAGTTTAAAATTGTTTGAAAACTCATCATAAAGTACACAAATAAGATCCATTTGAAAAATTATACAAAAATTATCATTGATGTTCGAGAATTATGTATGAAATATTTAAAATTTACGAGTTCATTAAAGTGCCAATAATAAACAGTATTGGAAACTTTATGTGTGTTATTTGCATTTATTTGAAGTTTGAGGGCTATAAATACACATTTTTGCTCAAAAAATGTATCATATTTGCAATTTTGTAACTTGGAGGGTATGCCGTTTACACAACCCGTAAGTTGAGGGGCAATTGTCAAAAATCATCCTTTTAAAAAATATATAAATTAAATGGGTGAGATGTAAATTTGATCCTCATATTTCATTATTTTGGCAAATTCGATCTCTAAATTTTATGATGGTAACAATTGTGATCCTAAAGTATGAAGATTGTAAAACTGGTCTACAAATTTAGCCTATAAGCATAATTGATCTATAAAGTTTTCAATTTTGACAATTGAGATAATCAATCAAAATCAAATTTCGGGATATTTTTGTTATTTTGGGATATGATTTGTTAAATGTTGTAATGTTTGATATCAAATTTGCCAAACCTTAAAGTTTGGGAACTAAATATGTCTTACACATTATGATGATCAAATTTGTTAAAACAATAAAAGTTTTAGACGAAAGATATCATTTTCTCCAAATTAAATATTTCAACCTAGTTTTACTGTCAATTTTGTTTATTATATACAAAATTATCCCTAATATATTTACATATTTTATGTCATGTGTTGTTGTCTCAAACCATAGTTAATTATATTAGTATAAAGTTTACTTCAGATAATTTATTTGATGAGTTAATTACATTAGGATGAAGTTTACTTGATTTGACTACTTATACATAATTTCATGTATACTAACTAAAATTTGATTTACATATTTAATTTGTACATTTTGAGATAAAATACACAACAAATATATGATAATCTCCAAATACTAAATATGAATTTTATTCAATAATGATTAGCATGACATAAAATGTGTAAAGAATAATTTCTTTTATATATATATATCAAATTTATAATGTTTTTAGATGAATGATATATACTGAGAATCTTGAAAATTTAAAAGACTAAAAATGAAATTTATTCATTTATATTTCATTGTGCAGAATATGGTTCAGAAGGTTTGGTATCGACAAAATGTGATGTATATAGTTTCGGGGTAGTGATAATGGAGGTATTTATTGGAAAAAGACCAAGTGATGATGAATTTAATGAGGATTTAAGTTTGCGGGATCTCGTGAACAAATCATTACAAGATGGAATAATACATATACTTGATTCGAGATTATTAAATCTTGATAGTAAGACATTGGAGTGCATATTTTATGTATTGGAATTGGCCTTAAAATGTTCAGTACAAAATCCAAATGAGAGAATGAGCATGAAGGATGTTAGAGTTTCTTTGGAAGCCATTTTTTCCAAGTTGCCAGGAAATATACGTACAAAAAGATGATGGATATGTTTGGAACAGTGGTGTAGTGGATTCACCACATTGTACTTCTATTTAATACAAACAAATATTAATATAAACTGTGTCCATATTAACACAAAAAACAACGATATCATGGTAGCAGGTTTTTCCTAACTACCATCAAAACGTATTTTGTTAAATTTTGTTTACCTGTATTAAATTATTTTTAATTCAAAATTAATTTAAAGTAAGAACAAAAAAATCATTCTATAAAAAAAGATCTATGTACCACTTTTTTAAAAACAGTTTTTTAAGTCACGATTATCTCACATCACAATACAATGAGTTCACATCACCGTTATTTTTCAAATGCTTTTTTGCTTATATGATATTTTATGAATTAAATATTGAAAGTTGTTACTTTAGTTAACTCAATATCTTATAATAATTAAATTGATACTTAGAAAAAAGTATCATTTTATATCATTCAATTTTTATATTTCGATAATTTAAATCATTTTTATAAAAAATAAAATAATTACTCTTACATTTAATATAATTAATCGTTAAAATTTGAGAGGTATACTTTTCAACAAGGTTGACTTAACTCAAGGTCTTGTTTTCCAATTTTGGAGTTTTGTAAAAAGAACTAATAACCAACTCAATTAATGTTATTTCTAGAAGACTAATAAAAAATCCTTCTCCAATTAAGTAATATATAAATAAATATATATTAATGTTAAGTATTATCAAATATGATACATATTTTTCATAATTGAAATACTAATTTAATGAAATCAAATTAATAATAATGAAATCACTATTTTTAACTTATCATTAAATTTAAACTCATCAACTTGGTCATCTTATCATTTAATATTCAATAATTAAGAATAACACCAAACGTTGTCATTTAATTAGCATGTAATGATTTTTGTCGAATCATACTTAAATAAACTTTAATTTAATGTTTTTTAAATACTCAAAATGAATATTTCCCAATGACGACACATCCAAAAATCAATGAATTTGAGCAGAGTTGGAAGATATGTCCCAAGATATTATTGTTATTCGATCCGAAAGAAATGAAAACTATGTGTTTATATTTTATTCGAACAGTCATCATGTTTGTTTTTAATATTATTCAAATACTTATATGAATACTCATATTCGTTCGAATGATATATTCAAATTTCATATTGAAATTTAGAAGCCTAGGGTTGTAATAAATCGAAATGTTGCAAAATGATGGATTGTTAACTCATATTCGAAAGTGAAACGATAATATATGTAGCCTACCACTTCAAAAACGTATATAAAGAAAGCTACTATACAAACTAAAATTCAAAATGCAAAAATCATTCTTTCTTATCAAATTCCACAAAATAAAACAATTAAATAAAATATATTTGGGCTCAAGCGGAATATAAAATAAGCCCAATAACAGTAAAATCCATGAAATATTACAAAAGAGAATATTCTAAGGGCATCATAATCTTTGTCTCTCTCTTCACATTAGCTTTCTCTCTGTACACATAATTATTTTTGATTTTTAATATTAATATCAATACTTTTATATATAACTTTCCTCTCATAACTGCAACAATGTTTGAGCACTTATATTTTTTATTTTTTTTATTTACATGTTATTTATGTAAATACTAATCTAAAAAAAATAGAGGAGAGAGAGTGTCTCAGGCCGGACACTCTTTCTCCTCAGAGACATATGGAAAAGTCTCATGTGTCATTTAATTTGACTGGGCGGCCACCGTTATAGATGTCTTAATGATGAGAGAGATCTTCAATAATCGAAGCATATAACATTTTTCCAAGAAAGTCAAAATTGATAATTAACACACTTTGTTATATTTCCAAAACATTGAATTATCTCATTTTAGGTAATCAAATTTGTAAGCAAAATGAAATTTTACAACAGATATTTGTTTTATTGCTTTCGATATAAAATCCTCGGCTTGAATAAATCTGAAAAAATTTAAAACCAGACGAAGTGAAATAATACTTCAATATAAAAAAAAACATATATCCCATTCTTATGATGGTCTCCTAGCTATCATGAATCTATGAGACCACTTTAGACACAAACCGAAGTGAGAGCTTAAGGCAAAAAATAGATTATGATGGTCTTCATAATAAAATTTGTACAAAATAAAGTATTATTAAATATCACCTATATTATCTTTATTCTTAATTACATTTTAATCTTCCAACAACAACTCTTTTCCCTAGCATTGTAATATGCTTTCATTGAACCCGAACCCGGCCCAGTCGAGTTCGTTAATAGTCACAATACCATCCCGGAGATCATCGAAACACGACCTTTCCAATGGCAATAACACCGGTGAAACAATGCCATCAAAGAATCGCATCAAATTCTCACCGTAAACTTCATCTCCTAGCTTTTTCGACGACATTGTCGAAAATACAAAGCTCGTTGTTCTCGAGCTGAGCTGCGATCGCCTTCGAAAAAAGAGAACAATGAACTTTCTGATACATTGCTGCCGCTTGAAGCTTCGAGTTTGACAAGCTGTATCAAGCTTTGACGTTTGTCAATACATAACCTGTGAAATTTCCATGGCGAAAGTTGCATTCATTATCATTACCGAAAGAGACGACGTTTGTGAACATCTCATCACTATAGAATCCCATCTTTGACATTGAGCTGAAAGAAGACGATCTTTCGTCGAAAAAACACTGTGAATCGGATCGGGCGATTCGGGGCTGAGAATCCGGTAAATAGAGTTTTGTTCTCTCGAAACTGTGAATTCCACGTTGTTCTTCGAATTCCTCAATCTTATTACTGCTGGTTACTGAGATATGATCAGTTCCTAGAAACTTCACAGTATTTCGATATTTCTGCAGAATCCGAAAACAAGAAGATATCGATGTTAATGAATGTAGTAGTAATTGAGGGATAATTCGACCGGATTCTGAATTAAATGCATTTGATTCAGAAATTCACCTGTAAATGACTACATACTTGTTCTCTAGTAAGGCCAGCAACTCCCATGACTTCAACTATTCTCTTAGGAACCGCATCTATTTCGACCTAGAAACGAATCGAAATAATCATGAGCCGAAAAACTATCAAAATTGGAATGCCGTAAATAAAGAGATTTACTTACATTCAGGTCCCAATAGAATACATGCTTTCACAAACTTTGAATGTAAATCATTACTCCATTCTACTCTTTTCTTTTGTAGATGAGCATTTCGTCCGTTTTTCGTAATATACTTCTTAGATTGCCTCTAAATGGTTACTTCATAATTCGCAGCATAGAGTATTTCCTTTTTATTTTTATTGAGGCCACATTTCGAGAGACGAACTAAATCGTTTCGGCTGAGGTTATATAATACAACGGCGATGCTTATCGAAGAATCGAGGTTTAGTCCATTGCTCAAACGCAATCTCGTCTCACTAGTTCGCATCACTGAAAGAAAAAATAGAGCGAATCGAGATTGGTTTTGAGCTAGAAAAAAATGCATGAAGTGAACAGAAAGTATTCTATGACTCACAGAAAGTAGGGAGATTGAATTAACTTTCGATAATTTGGACAATCGAAAGACCATTTGATTCCACGTGATGAGCATTTGTTACGACACATGAAATCGTGTCCTTTGCCGTCCCGATTGAATTTAGGACACATGAAGCTTCTCCAAAATCCAGCACTGAAAAAAGATTAAAATCATTTCAGAGAATTAAACAAGAATCTAAGCTTGAATATCTACCTTGTTGAGAACGGTGTCGAAGCATTTCGATGATCAAATCACATGGAGGATCATCCTTCACAAAAAATATGCAAACTCCCTTTTCATCAGCATTTTTGATAGTGTTCCTGAATAAGGGAGATTCCCTTTTGTCCATACTCAGTAATATTATATCCAACAACACAAACACACAGAAAATGCTAAGTTTTCAAGTGTAAAGCGCATCGAGGAGAAATAAACAGAGAGTGGGATCGTTATGCTTTAATTTTACACATATAATGTCAACTAAATGAAGATAAAATGAAAAACAAACTGGGAAGCCTATAGTTTGTGATCATATGAAGATACCAATTAATGTTGATGAACACGGCAATTAATGAATAATTACGATAAACATGGGTGCAAATTCTAAGCAAGATATCCATTAAGTTGAGTTATTACAAAATTGTTCATACGATATTGGTTGAAACAAAAGGTTTGATTGGTTACCCAATCAAAATAGCACTGAAATGTGATATAAAAAATGATGATTTTTTAATATTTACAAAACAAAAAATTGCGCTTTTACAAAACATGATTCTATTATCATTACTATAATCAATTATGCAATTATTGCAATTCAAAAAATGATTAATTTATATTTATTTATAATAATTATAATATAAATATCTCAACCCTTGAACGTTTTTCTATTTCTTTGAACAGGTTAACAGGGAAACTTCCATTAAATTTTTGCTCTGACCTTCCAAATTTAACCGAATTTTACTTCCATAGAAATGAGTTATATGGTGGAATTCCGCAATCTATTTCAAATTGCACGAATCTTAGAATCTTGAATTTAAATAACAATAATTTTGGTGGATTTATTCCACAAAATATTGGCAGTTTGAGATTTCTAGAAAGACTAAATTTGGCTAAGAATGATTTTATATGTGAATCAAGAGAGTGTAGTTTCATAACTGCATTAACCAGCTGTAGACATTTGTATTTGATGGAATTATCAATCAATTCTTTCAATGCACCTTTTCCAAAAAGTGTTGGGAACTTTTCTACTTCTCTTGAATATTTTGCTTGTTTCAATAGTGGACTTGGTGGAATACTTCCCATAGAATTTGGAAACCTTACCCAAATTTTTGCATTGATTCTAAATGACAATAACTTTATCGGTTCGATTCCCAGCACTATCGGTAATCTAAAAAACCTTCAAGGATTCTCCCTTGCTTCTAACAGCATTACTGGAGTTATACCAGATGCATTATGTGCTTTGTTGAGTTCCAGTGAAATTTTTCTACATGGAAATCAAATTAGTGGCAATATTCCTACATGTATTGGAAATCTGACTTCTTTGAGATATTTGCGGATTTCAAATAATAAATTGGAGTCCAGTATACCATCAAGTTTGTGGCAACTTATTAATATTCTTGAGCTTAATTTGTCATCAAATTTCTTGAATGTCTCTCTTTCTTCTGATATTGGAAGATTAAATGCTGCAGTTACAGTTGATATTTCAGCAAATCGCTTCTCTGGAACTATTTCTATATCAATTGGAGGTATGAAAGCATTGAGTTATTTATCACTAGCCTATAACGAATTCGAAGGATTGATTCCGGAGACTATTGGTACAATATTCAGTTTAGTAGATGTGAATTTATCGCACAATCGTCTTACGGGTAATATCCCGTTATCTTTGCAAAGAATCTCAAGTCTAATCTCTTTTGATGTTTCATTCAACAACTTAACTGGTTTGATTCCATCTAAAGGCCCTTTCCAAAACTTCTCTTACCAATATTTTGAATCTAATGAAGGATTATGTGGTGATTCTCGATTCGGTGTTCCTCCGTGTAAACTCCCGAATCATGGGAGGAAAACTATTCTCATTCTTAGTATCGTTTTATCAACATTTTTTGCAGTTTTATTTGCTTTGTTCATTGCATATATATTGTGGACTAGACTTAAAGGGAGAGGGAAAACTGATGTAAAAGTCGAAGAAAACCAATTATCAAACACAGTCCCAGCTCGAATATCATATAACCAACTTCTTCCAGCAACTGATAACTTCAATGATGATAATTCGCTTGGGATTGGATCATTTGGATCGGTTTTTAAAGGGATTCTCGACGAAGGAAACACAGTTGCGATTAAGGTATTCAATTTATATATTGAGAATGCATTTAAAAGCTTTGATATTGAATGCAATATATTGCGAAATATTCGTCATAGAAATCTATGTAAAGTTATAAGTGCTTGTTCTAATGATCATTTTAAAGCGATTATAATGGAGTACATGCCAAATGGGAATCTAGAGAAATGGATTCATAATGAATTTTTGAACACATTTCAAAGATTTAGAATATTGATTGACATCGCTTCCGCGCTTGAGTATCTTCATCAAAATTCAATAAGTTGTATTGTTCATTGTGATGTGAAACCAAGTAATATACTTTTTGATGTTGATATGATTCCACATTTGAGTGATTTTGGGATTTCTAAGCTATTGGGAGATATTGATAGTTTTGTGGAGACTCGTACCTTTGCCACTTTGGGATATATCGCACCTGGTAAGCATTTCTTTTTAGTCCTTCAAGTTTATGGATTTACAATTNTGATGTACATATTTAATTTGTACATTTTGAGATAAAATACACAACAAATATATGATAATCTCCAAAGACTAAATATGAACTTTATTCAATAATGATTAGCATTTAACATGACATAAAATATATCAAGAATAATTTCTTTTATATATATATATCAAATTTATAATGTTTTTATACTGAGAATCTTGAAAATTTAAAAGACTAAAAATGAAATTTATTCATTTATATTTCATTGTGCAGAATATGGTTCAGAAGGTTTGGTATCTACGAAATGTGATGTATATAGTTTCGGGATAGTGATAATGGAGGTATTTATTGGAAAAAGACCAAGTGATGATGAATTTAATGAGGATTTAAGTTTGCGGGATCTCGTGAACAAATCATTACAAGATGGAATAATACATATACTTGATTCGAGATTATTAAATCTTGATAGTAAGACATTGGAGTGCATATTTTATGTATTGGAATTGGCCTTAAAATGTTCAGTACAAAATCCAAATGAGAGAATGAGTATGAAGGATGTTAGAGTTTCTTTGGAAGCCATTTTTTCCAAGATGCCAGGAAATATACGCACAAAAAGATGATGGATATGTTTGGTACAGTGGTGTATTGGGTTCACCACATCGTAGTTCTACTTAATACAAACAAATATTAATATAAATTGTGTTCATATTAACACAAAAAACAACGATATCATAGTATTAGGTTTTTCCTAACTACCATCAAAACGCATTTTGTTTACTTATATTAAATTATTTTTAATTCAAAATTAATCTAAAGTAAGAGCAAAAAAATCATTTTATAATAAAAGATATATGTACCACCGTTTTAAAAATAGTTTTTTTAAGTCATGATTATCTCACATCACAATACAATGAGTTCACATCACCATTATTTTTCAAATGTTTTTGCTTATACGATATTTTATGAATTAATTATTGAAAGTTGTTATTTTAGTTAACTCAATATATTATAATAATTAATTTGATACTTAGAAAAAGTATCATTTTATATCATTCAATTTTTATATTTCGATAATTTAAATCATTTTTATATAAAATAAAATAAATACTTTTACATTTAATATAATTAATCGTTAAAATTTGAGAGGTATACTTTTCAACAAGGTTGACTTGACTCAAGGTCGTGTTTTCCAATTTTGGAGTTTTGTAAAAAGAACTAATAGCCAACTCAATTAATGTTATTTCTAGAAGACTAATAATAAAATCCTTCTCCAATTAAGTAATATATAAATAAATAAATAAATATTAATGTTAAGTATTAATCAAATATGATATATATTTTACATAATTGAAATACTAATTTAATGAAATCAAATTAATACTTGTGAAATCACTGTTATTAACTCATCATTAAATTTAAACTCATCAACTTGGTCATCTTATCATTTAATATTCAATAATTAAGAATAACACCAAATGTTGTCATTTAATTAGCATGTAATGATTTTTGTTGAAGCATACTTAAATAAATTTTAATTTAATGTTTTTGAAATACTCAAATTGAATATTTCCCAATGACGACACATCCAAAAATCAATGGGTTTGTTTGGTACATCGTTAAGAAAGTGGGGTGAGGTGTGGTGAGATAAATTGTGGTAAGTTGAACGCATTTATAATAACATGATTTTAAAATTTGTTTTGTAATAAAAGTGGTATGATGAACGTGATTTTAGTAAAAATATATATTTACCCTCAAGATAAGATAGTGTAATCCAATGTTTTCATGCCGGTCCAGCTTACCGTTTCGGTCCGGATCGGTACGTCATGTACAAATTTTTATTTTTTATTAAAAAAAATATTTTATTTTTTCATGGCGCACTGAAAAACTCGGGTTCCGGCCAGGAAACTCGATACCTGTCGAAATACCGGTGCCACCCGTTATTCGCCATACCCACCGGTATATCGGCGGTATACCGGTCGGTATGAAAACATTGGTCTAACCTGAAAAGTCTGATAACGAGATATAAATATAAAATTTTCATATTGGTTAAGACGGTGGTATGTCGGTCGGTATCATTTTTTATTTTTTTTAACTTTAAAAAAATTAAAATAATAATATCGATGTTTTCATACCAGTCCAAAATTCCGTACCGATCCAGAGTGATATGAGCGGTATGACTGGTATACTGACGGTACCCATTTTTATTTTAATTTATTTTTTAAAAAATAATAATTTTTTAGGGTCAGACCCTGTAAAACTCTGATATCGACCCTAATATCTGGTAACGGGATGTGGAAAAAAAATATCGATACATCCATAAATTTGATGGTATACCGTCTTGTATGAAAACATTGAATAATATTTTATTATTTTTTAGGGTTGGAGAAAAATCGGGATCCTATAGTAACATGTGATACTAGGCGATACCGATCGGTATTACACTGATATAAAAACATGTGATAAATGTAATATAATGAAAACATTAAGTAATATGTATTTCTAATAAGGATATTTTAGTCTTTTACAAAATCGCGTTGGGATGGTAACTGCTATTAGCAGCGGTGGCCAAAACGCAGAAATATAAGGGTGAACGCACCGCAATTTAACTTATGTTTTTAAAAATCACGTTTTGGAAAATTGTGTTAAACTCACTTGAGTTTCTAACGCCAACCCAAACAAACCCAATGAATTTGAGTAGAGTTGGAAGATATTTCTTAATATATTATTGTTATTCTATCCGAACGAAATGAACAATATGTGTTTATATTTCATTCGAACAATTATCATGTTTGTTCGTAATATATTCAAATACTAATATGAATAATCATGTTCGTTTGAATGATATATTCAAATTTCATATTGAAATTCAGAAGTTTAGGGCTGTAATAAATCGAAATGTTGCAAAATGATGGATTGTTAACTCATATTCAAAAGTGAAATGATAATATATGTAACCTACCACTTCAAAAACATATATATAGAAAGCTACTATACAAATTAAAATTCAAAATGCAAAAATCCTTCTTTCTTATCAAATTCCACAAAATATAACAATTAAATAAAATATATTTGGGCTCAAGCCGAATATAAAATAAGCCCAACAACGGTAAAATCAATGAAATATTACAAAAGAGGATATCCTAAGGGCATCAACATCCTTGTACGCCTGGACACTTGTTTCTCTCTCTTCACATCATCATTCTTCATTTTTAATATTAATATCAATACTTTTATATATAACTTTCCTCTCATAACTGCAACAATGTCCGGAGATTTATATTTTATATTTTTTTATTTATATGTTATTTATGTAAATACTAACCCGGTAATCGAAATCTACTAAATCGATAGGTATTTATTTCGATTTTTGTTATTAAAATCATAATTAAAAATCATTTAATCGAATCGTTTTTTCACATTAAATATATAACAATTATAATATTATCGATAAAATTATTATATTAATATATTATAAATATTTATATTTTATAATTATTTTCAAACTGATTTTAAATTTAAAAAAAAAATTAGAGGAGAGAATGTGTCTCAGGCCGGAACACTCTCTCTCCTGAGAGATATATGGGAAAATCACATGTGTCATTTAATTTGATTGGGCGGCCACCGTTATGGATGCCCTAATGATAAGAGAGATCTTCAATAATTGAAGCATATACCATTTTTGCAAGTAAAGTCAAAATTGACAATTAACACACTTTGTTATATTTCCAAAACATTGAATTATCTCATTTTAGATAATCAAATTTATAAGCAAAATGAAATTTTACAACTGATGTTTGTTTTATTGCTTTCGATATAAAATCCTTGGCTTTAAAATTCTTACTACATTGATAATAGCAAATTTCATGATAGGATTTTTGTAGCCCTTGTCTAGGCTTGGAATAAATTGAAAATGTTGCAAAATGATGTATTCTTTTTAGGAGATGTGCAAATTTGATACTTGTAGTGTCCTATTTTGACAATTTTGGTCATTCTATTATGACAATTGTGACAAATTAAGTCCCTTAAGTTTATGTGTGATAAAATTAGTTCTCATACTTTTCTACATTTGTCAAAATTAGTTCTCAATATTGTATGTATGTGACAAATTTGGTCACCGACGTTTGTAATTTGTTGGTAACGAGTGACAACAACAAGGAAACGAAAATACGAAGACAAAATAATGAGGACATTTGGTGGAGCAGTGGCCACATAAGAGAAGCGAATATGAATCTGCGTAACTTCGGCAGAGTAGTGGAAACGGCAGAGATGAAGAGAAGAAAATATGAGACTGCCACAGAGAAGAAAATATGAGCTAACGGTAGTAAATTACGGCATTAGGATTTCGAATGACCCATTTTGCAAATTTCTCAAAATTAAGGGGACGAATTTTTGCAATGCATGTAAGCTAATTTAGAGGACTAAATATGAAGTTTGAATACCAATTTTGCCAAATATCAAAAAGTATGAGGATTGAAAACGTCACATTATAAACTTCGAACAATAAATTTACCACAACCATCAAACTAGGAGTACCAATGACACAATTTTCTCATTCTTTATTTATATTCAAAAGTAGAACAAAAACTGGACAATATTTAATTACATGAGGTTTTTTGAGTTTAACTTGAAAAAATATTTGTTTTAAAAAATACTTTTTAATATTAAAAAATATAATAGACAATATATGATATCTATATCTTCCATTCCGATTGAAATATAATTTTTGATCCGTATAAAACCATTAGACACCTCATTTGTTTTGCCCTTAATATATTATTTTTAGTATGGAATATTTACACCGTTGATGTCCAATCCAAGACTCCGTCGCAATGGTTGACTTCAAGTCTTCCGACATATTTTCAATTTTGTGGACTAAAAAAGTCATCAATTATTTATATTATTTTAGAAATTCAAATTTTAATGTATTACAAAATTATTCATAGGATATTTAAGGGGTGTATATCATACTAAATTACTTCAATATAATTATTTATTATATCAAAATTCTTATAAATTTAACTATTTAATTTTCATATCATTATTCCATCTCAAATAAATAAAACTTATTACCATTAGTAATTCACCATGAAATTATTCTTATAAACATTTAAAAAGCATAATAATATTAATATATTTTTTAAACACAAACCAAAGACTCAAATAGCTGGAATGGTTGAGTTTTGCTCCACCTCCACAGAATCAGTTTTTTTATTACCCAATCAAAATAATTGTGAAGTCTAGTGAGATATTTTAATCATGATTTTTAACCCACAAACAATAATAATAAAATCATTAAAAAATCATGATTTTATCACCGTTTCTAAAACAACTTATGACATCATCACGATTTAATAAATGAGTAATTTACTCTTAGTCATAATAATTATAATATGATTATATTTATCATTAATTATATATAAGAGGATAGTATCTTTATATAAATCACAATTAAAATATCAATATTTTACTAAATATATTAAAAAATTAATGATCATTATATCACACAACAACTTACAATTATCTCATCATATTTCAATTTTAAAAAGTTGAATTAAAATATGGAATCATCATAATTTTCTAAATAAACTAAAAAAGTATATTAATTAAAAATTGATGTAAATTAAATTTTCATCTTCAATCATTTTCAAAGGAGAACCAGTAGACTAAAAACCATTACATAAAGAGCCAGACAATCTATCTTTCTTGGCAGACGAAAATGGCAATCATCTTTCGTGTCTGGTTGATATGTATCATTATTATTGCTCACTCAGAAGCCATGGCGGCGGCGTACACGGATGGATCAGCGCTCTTAGCCTTCAAATCTCGATTACTCGGTGGAATCTCTTTTCTAAATTGGTATGATAATAATACTTCTCTAGTGTGTAATTGGACTGGAGTTACTTGCGGTTCTCGTCACCCAAGGGTTACTGGATTGGATCTTTCTGGAATGGGATTATCGGGAAATTTGCATCCAGAAATAGGAAATCTCACGTTTCTGATCAATTTGAATTTGAGTGGTAACCATTTTAACGGTGATTTGCCTCACGAGTTATCTCGTCTTCGAAGACTAAAATTCATGGATTTCGCCTCCAACGACTTCAGCGGTGAATTCCCTTCATGGATTGGAATGTTAAACGAACTCCGAACGTTGCGTATGACTAACAATTCCTTCACTGGCTCCTTACCTCATTCTCTATTCAATGCATCAAAGCTTGAGAGAGTGATGCTTCCGAATAACAATATTGAAGGCTCCATTCCAGCATCCATTTTCAACATATCCAATTTGGTACTTCTTAACCTCAAGGGAAACAAGTTCTCAGGAACCCTCCCGTCCCCAATCTGTTCTGGAAACCAGAAACTCCAGTTTTTGTTCCTGAGTAGCAATGATTTACAAGGAAAAATACCCTCCAATTTTACGGCATGTTCGCAACTACAGTGGATCAATTTGGGGGGAAACAAGTTCAGCGGCTCTATTCCTTCAGATATGAGTTCTCATTCTTCACAAATACAAATAATCGAATTATACAGCAATCAACTTAGCGGTCGGCTTCCCAGAAATATTGGAGAATGGAAAGCTCTCGAGGTATTCCAAATCTATGAAAACAATATAACGGGAACTATCCCAACTGGCCTATCAAATTTAACTCGCTTAAGGAAACTAGATCTCTCATTTAATAAACTTACAGGTACCCTTGTTTATTTTCTAAACAAGATGCTTCACATGCTTTTTTTCTTTAGTTGATCAGATCATTTTATAAAAATGCTTGCTTTTACCTTCATTGTCTCTTTAAATGCTTGTTTAGTTATATATACAAAGAATTTGTGCAATTTTATAGATAATTCTGTCACCGGCATTTAGGGAGTTTGACTAGATTGTTTTTATGTATAGGTACGATACCTAAGGATTTGGGCAGACTGCGTGATTTGAAAGTTATGAGCGTGGGATCTAACAATCTTGTAGGGGAGATTCCAATGGATATGTTCAATATCTCAACCCTGGAAATTTTTTCCATTTCTTTGAACAGGTTAACAGGGAAACTTCCATTGAATTTTTGCTCTGGCCTTCCTAATTTAACCGAAGTTTACTTCGATAGAAATGAGTTATATGGTGGAATTCCGCAATCTATTTCAAATTGCACGCATCTTAGAATCTTGAGTTTAAGTGACAATTATTTTGGTGGATTTATTCCACATAATATTGGCAGCTTGAGATTTCTAGAAAGTCTGCTTTTGAATGGGAATGACTTTACATGTGAATCAAGAGAGTGTAGTTTCATAACATCATTAACCAGCTGTAGACATTTGCATATGATGGAATTATCAAACAATTATTTCAATGCACCTGTTCCAAAAACTGTCGGCAACTTTTCTACTTCTCTTGAAAAATTTTCTTGTTTCAATAGTGGACTTGGTGGAATACTTCCCATAGAATTTGGAAACCTTACCCATATTGTTGCATTGAATCTAAATGACAACAACTTTATCGGTTCGATTCCAAGCACTATCGGTAATCTAAAAAACCTTCAAGGATTCTATCTTGCTTCTAACAACATTACTGGAGTTATACCAGATGCATTATGTGCTTTGGTGAGTTCCTATGTAATTTATCTATATAGAAATCAAATTAGTGGTAGTATTCCTACATGTATTGGAAATATGACTTCTTTGAGAAGTTTGGTTATTTCAAATAATGAATTGGAGTCCAGTATACCATCAAGTTTGTGGCAACTTATTAATATTCTTGAGCTTAATTTGTCATCAAATTTCTTGAATGGCTCTCTATCTTCTGATATTGGAAGATTAAATGTTGCAATTATAGTTGATATTTCATCAAATCGCTTCTCTGGAACTATTCCTATATCAATTGGAGGTATGAAAGCATTGAGTAATTTATCACTAGCCTATAACGAATTCGAAGGATTGATTCCGGAGACTATTGGTACAATATTCAGTTTAGTATATGTGAATTTATCGCACAATCATCTTACGGGTAATATCCCGTTATCTTTGCAAAGAATCTCAAGTCTAATCTCTTTTGATGTTTCATTCAACAACTTAACTGGTTTGATTCCATCTAAAGGCCCTTTCCAAAACTTCTCTTACCAATATTTTGAATCTAATGAAGGATTATGTGGTGATTCTCGATTCCGTGTTCCTCCGTGTAAACTCCCGAATCATGGGAGGAAAACTATTCTCATTCTTAGTATCGTTTTATCAACGTTTTTTGTAGCTTTATTTGCTTTGTTCCTTGCATATATATTGTGGACTAGACTTAAAGGGAGAGGGAAAACTAATGTAATAGTCGAAGAAAACCAATTATCAAACACAGTCCCAGTTCGAATATCATATTACCAACTTCTTCGAGCAACTGATAACTTTAATGATGATAATTTACTTGGGATTGGATCATTTGGATCGGTTTTTAAAGGGATTCTCGACGAAGGAAACACAGTTGCGATTAAGGTATTCAATTTAGATATTGAGAATGCATTTAAAAGCTTTGATATTGAATGCAATATATTGCGAAATATTCGTCATAGAAATCTATGTAAAGTTATAAGTGCTTGTTCTAATGATCATTTTAAAGCGATTATAATGGAGTACATGCCAAATGGGAATCTAGAGAAATGGATTCATAATGAATTTTTGAACACATTTCAAAGGTTTAGAATATTGATTGATATCGCTTCAGCGCTTGAGTATCTTCATCAAAATTCAATAAGTTGTATTGTTCATTGTGATGTGAAACCAAGTAATATACTTTTTGACGTTGATATGATTCCACATTTGAGTGATTTTGGGATTTCTAAACTATTGGGAGATATTGATAGTTTCGTGGAGACTCGTACCTTTGCCACTTTGGGATATATCGCACCTGGTAAGCATTTTTTTTAGTCCTTCAAGTTTATGAATTTGCAATTTACATTCCTTATTTCTAAAAAAAGAAAATCGCATAATTAACCCCCAACTTACTAGCGGTGTAAAGGGCATGCCCTTCAACTTACAAAATTGCAAGAATGATACTTAAAGTTATCAATACCGTTTTTTTACCTCTGACATTATAGCACCCAATTTTCCGTAAGTTTAAAATCGTTTGAAAACTCATCACAAAGTACACAAATAAGATCCATTTGAAAAATTATACAAAAATTATCATTGATGTTCGAGAATTATGTATGAAATATAAAAATTTACGAGTTCATTAAAGTGTCAATAATAAACAGTATTGGAAACTTTTGAGATAAATTTGATTTACATATTTAATTTGTACATTTTGAGATAAAATACACAACAAATATATGATAATCTCCAAATACTAAATATGAATTTTATGAACTTTAGCATGACATAAAATGTGTAAAGAATAATTTCTTTTATATATATATCAAATTTATATTGTTTTTAGATGAATGATATATACTGAGAATCTTGAAAATTTAAAAGACTAAAAATGAAATTTATTCATTTATATTTCATTGTGCAGAATATGGTTCAGAAGGTTTGGTATCGACAAAATGTGATGTATATAGTTTCGGGGTAGTGATAATGGAGGTATTTATTGGAAAAAGACCAAGTGATGATGAATTTAATGAGGATTTAAGTTTGCGGGATCTCGTGAACAAATCATTACAAGATGGAATAATACATATACTTGATTCGAGATTATTAAATCTTGATAGTAAGACATTGGAGTGCATATTTTATGTATTGGAATTGGCCTTAAAATGTTCAGTACAAAATCCAAATGAGAGAATGAGCATGAAGGATGTTAGAGTTTCTTTGGAAGCCATTTTTTCCAAGTTGCCAGGAAATATACGCACAAGAAGATGATGGATATGTTTGGAACAGTGGTGTGGTGGATTCACCATATTGTAGTTCTATTTAATACAAACAAATATTAATATATATTGTGTTCATATTAACACAAAAAACAACGATATCATGGTAGTAGGTTTTTCCTAACTATCATCAAAACGCATTTTGTTAAATTTTGTTTATCTGTATTAAATTATTTTTAATTCAAAATTAATTTAAAATAAGAACAAAAAAATCATTCTATAAAAAAATATCTATGTAGCACTGTTTTAAAACAGTTTTTTATGTCACGATTATCTCACATTACAATACAATGAGTTCACATCACCGTTATTTTTCAAATGTTTTTTTGCTTATATGATATTTTATGAATTAAATATTGAAAGTTGTTATTTTAGTTAACTCAATATCTTACGGGAACTCTAGGACCGGACACCTTGTGAGGGATAAGACCCAATAACGGTTGGGCCGATTCATATAGTGAAAACGAATTCCTACAGCCTATTTACACCTTTAAGGAAGAACGGCCCGATGTTCAGCAAGAGGACCGAAGATAACCTTAGCAAATAAAAGTGTTTTCTGACAGCTGGCTCCGGGGTTCGGTCCGAACGGTTACAAAGCGGTTACAGGCTCGTGCTTCCCACGCTTCAGGCCTTCACACATTTACCACGCTTCAGGCCCGATCACGCAGACCACGCCTCGGTCCCAACCTCGTTTTACATTCCGCGATAACAACCACTAACAAACCTGTCAGAGGCGGTTACATGGCGTGGTTTACACACGCAGACAACTCTATAAATACAGGGCACGACGACGGAAATAGGAGGACCCTTTGGACGCGTAAGAACAGGCTGTTACTCTGCCGGAGTTCTTACTGCTTTCTTTTCCTTGTCATTTTCATTAGCCTCTGTTGTATCCATTATGAATTCTTCCATTAGTGAACAGGCTAAGAGCACAATCTGTTCTTAGTCAAGTGGTTTTCACCCCAATTCCTGGGGTTTCCACTATACATCGATGTGCATTCGTTTATTTCCTGCTTTTAATCGTCTTCCACAACTAAAACAAATCAGAACCGAGTTCGTTTGCTAAACGAACCGGACGACTGTTGGTACCCCTAAAAAGGGATCATAACAATATCTTATAATAATTTATTTAATACTTAGAAAAACAATATCATTTTATATCATTCAATTTTTATATTTCGATAATTTAAATCATTTTTATAAAAAATAAAATAATTACTTTTACATTTAATATAATTAATCTTTAAAATTTGAGAGGTATATTTTTCAACAATGTTGACTTGACTGAATGTCTTCTTTTCCAATTTTGGAGTTTTGTAAAAAGAACTAATAACCAACTCAATTAATGTTATTTCTAGAAGACTAATTAAAAATCCTTCTCCAATTAAGTAATATATAAATAAATATATATTAATGCTAAGTATTACCAAATATGATACATATTTCTCATAATTGAAATACTAATTTAATGAAATCAAATTAATACTAATGAAATCACTATTTTTAACTCATCATTAAATTTAAACTCTGTCAACTTGATCATCTTATCATTTAATATTCAATAATTAAGAATAACACCAAACGTTGTTCGTCGAATCATAATTAAATAAACTGTAATTTAATGTTTTTGAAATACTGAAATTGAATATTTCCCAATGACGACATATCCAAAAATCAATGAATTTGAGCAGAGTTGGAAGATATGTCTTAAGATATTATTGTTATTCGATTCGAACAAAATGAATTCTATGTGTTTATATTTCATTCGAACAATAATCATGTTTGTTCGTAATATTATTCAAATACTTATATATTAATACTCATATTCGTTCTAATGATATATTCAAATTTTATATTGAAATTCAGAAGCCTAGGGTTGTAATCAATCGAAATGTTGCAAAATGATGAATTGTTTACTCATATTCGAAAGTGAAACGATAATATATATATAAAGAAAGCTACGATACAAACTAAAATTCAAAATGCAAAAATCATTCTTTCTTATCAAATTCCACAAAAGAACACAATTAAATAAAAATATTTAGGCTCAAGCCGAATATAAAATAAGCCGAACAACAGCAAAATCCATGAAATATTACAAAAGAGATTATCCTAATGATGGAGAGAGATCTTCAATAATCGAAGCATATAACATTTTTGCAAGTAAAATCAAAATTGACAATTAATACACTTTGTTATATTTCCAAAACATTGAATTATCTCATTTTGGGTAATTAAATTTGTAAGCAAAATGAAATTTTACAACTGATACGAGTTTTGTTGCTTTCAATATAAAATCCTCGACTTGAGTAAATCCGAAAAAATTTAAAACCAAACGAAGTGAAATAATGCTTCAATATAAAAAAACAAAATATATATCCGATTTGTATGATGGTCTCATAGCCATCATAAATCTACAAGATCACTTTAGATCAAAGTTTTCATATCAATCCGGACATATATCAAATTTTATTTTATTCTATTTTTAAAAAAATTAATATTTAATTATCTTTTAGTATCAGACAAAAAAAACTCAAAAATCTATCATAATACCCAATATCGGTACCGAGCAAAGTTTAACGTATCGGGAGANTACCAACTTCTTCGAGCAACTGATAACTTTAATGATGATAATTTACTTGGGATTGGATCATTTGGATCGGTTTTTAAAGGGATTCTCGACGAAGGAAACACAGTTGCGATTAAGGTATTCAATTTAGATATTGAGAATGCATTTAAAAGCTTTGATATTGAATGCAATATATTGCGAAATATTCGTCATAGAAATCTATGTAAAGTTATAAGTGCTTGTTCTAATGATTATTTTAAAGCGATTATAATGGAGTACATGCCAAATGGGAATCTAGAGAAATGGATTCATAATGAATTTTTGAACGCATTTCAAAGATTTAGAATATTGATTGACATCGCTTCCGCGCTTGAGTATCTTCATCAAAATTCAATTAGTTGTATTGTTCATTGTGATGTGAAACCAAGTAATATACTTTTTGATGTTGATATGATTCCACATTTGAGTGATTTTGGGATTTCTAAGCTATTGGGAGATATTGATAGTTTTGTGGAGACTCGTACCTTTGCCACTTTGGGATATATCGCACCTGGTAAGCATTTCTTTTTAGTCCTTCAAGTTTATGGATTTACAATTAACATCCTTATTTTTAAAAAGAGAAAATTGTGTAATTAGCTTCCAACTTACGAGCGGTGTAAAAGACATGACCTCCAACTTACGAAATTGCAAGAATGACACCTAAAATTATCAATACCGTATGTTTTTTAAGTCTTAAATTCTAGCACCCGATTTATTCATTTATATTTCGTTGTGCAGAATATGGTTCAAAAGGTTTGGTATCGACAAAATGTGATGTATATAGTTTCGGGGTAGTGATAATGGAGGTATTTATTGGAAAAAGACCAAGTGATGATGAATTTAATGAGGATTTAAGTTTGCGGGATCTCGTGAACAAATCATTACAAGATGGAATAATACATATACTTGATTCGAGATTATTAAATCTTGATAGTAAGACATTGGAGTGCATATTTTATGTATTGGAATTGGCCTTAAAATGTTCAGTACAAAATCCAAATGAGAGAATGAGTATGAAGGATGTTAGAGTTTCTTTGGAAGCCATTTTTTCCAAGTTGCCAGGAAATATACGCACAAAAAGATGATGGATATATTTGGAACAATGGTGTAATGGGTTCACCACATTGTAATTCTATTTAATACAAATTAATATCAATATAAATTGTGTTCATATTAACACAAAAAACAACGATATCATGGTAATAGGTTTTTCCTAACTACTATCAAACGCACTTTGTTAAATTTTGTTTACCTATATTAAATTATTTTTAATTTAAAATTAATTTAAAGTAAGAGCAAAAAAATCATTCTATAAAAAAAAGATTTATGTACCATCATTTTAAAAACAGTTTTTTAAATCACAATTATCTTACATCACAGTACAATGAGTTCACATCACCATTATTTATCAAATGTTTTTTTGCTTATATGATATTTTATGAATTAAATATTGAAAGTTGTTATTTTAGTTAACTCAATATCTTATAATAATTTATTTGATACTTAGAAAAAAAATATCATTTTATATCATTCAATTTTTATATTTCGATAATTTAAATCATTTTTATAAAAAATAAAATAATTACTTTTACATTTAATATAATTAATCGTTAAAATTTGAGATGTATACTTTTCAACAAGGTTGACTTGACTCAAGGTCTTCTTTTCCAATTTTGGGGTTATGTAAAAAGAACTAATAACCAACTCAATTAATGTTATTTCTAGAAGACTAATAAAAAATCCTTCTCCAATTAAGTAATATATAAATAAATATATATTAATGCTAAGTATTATCAAATATGATACATATTTCTCATAATTGAAATACTAATTTAATGAAATCAAATTAATACTAATGAAATCACTATTTTAACTCATCATTAAATTTAAACTCATCAACTTGATCATCTTATCATTTAATATTTAATAATTAAGAATAACACCAAACGTTGTCACTGTAATGATTTTTGTCGAATCATACTTAAATAAACTGTAATTTAATGTTTTTGAAATACTCAAATTGAATATTTTCCAATAACGACATATCCAAAAATCAATGAATTTGAGCAGAGTTAGAAGATATGTTTTAAGATATTATTGTTATTCGATTCGAACAAAATGAATTCTATGTGTTTATGTTTCATTCGAACAATAATCATGTTTGTTCGTAATATTATTCAAATACTTATATATTAATACTCATATTCGTTCGAATGATATATTCAAATTTATATTGAAATTTAGAAGCATAGGGTTGTAATCAATCGAAATGTTGCAAAATGATGGATTGTTAACTCATATTCGAAAGTGAAACGATAATATATGTAACCTACCACTTCAAAAACATATATAAAGAAAGCTACGATACAAACTAAAATTCAAAATGCAAAAATCATTCTTTCTTATCAAATTCCACAAAAGAACACAATTAAATAAAAAATTTTGGGCTCAAGCCGAATATAAAATAAGCCGAACAAGAGCAAAATCTATGAAATATTACAAAAGAGAATATCCTAATGATGGAGAGAGATCTTCAATAATTCAAGCATATAACATTTTTGCAAGTAAAGTCAAAATTGACAATTAACACACATTGTTATATTTCCAAAACATTGAATTATCTCATTTTAGGTAATCAAATTTGTAAGCAAAATGAAATTTTACAACTTATAAGAGTTTTGATGCTTTCCATATAAAATCCTCGACTTGAATAAATCCGAAAAAATTAAAAACCAAACGAAGTGAAATAATGCTTCAATATAAAAAAAACATATATCCGATTTGTATGATGATCTCATAGCCATCATAAATCTACGAGACCACTTTAGACCAATGTTTTAATATCAGTTCGGAATCACGTACGGATCCGGACATGTATCAAATTTCATTTTATTCTATTTTTAAAAAAAAAAATATTTAATTATTTTTTAGGATCAGACAAAAAAAAATCCAAAAATCGACCATAATATCTAATACCGGTACCGAGCAAAGTTTGACGTACCGAAAGATATACCGACCAGTAGAAAAATATTGCTTTAGACACAAACTAAAGAGATTTGTTTCATAATAAAAATTGTACAAAACAAATTATTATTAAATACTACCTATATTATCTTTATTCTTAACTACATTACAATCTTATTTCATGCAACTGTTTTCACTAGTAATGTAAAATACTTTCATCGAACCCGAACTCGGCCCAGTTGAGTTCGTTAGGAGTCACAATACCATCCCGGAGATCACTGAAATACGAGTTTTCCGATGGCAATAACACTGGTGAAACAATGCCATCAAAGTATAGCATCAAATTCTCACCCTGAACTTCATCTCCTAGCTTTGTCGACGACATTGTCGGAAAATACGAAGCTCGTTGTTCTCGAGCTGAGCTGCGATCGCCTTCGAAAAAAGAGAGCAATGAACTTTCTGATACATTGTTGTGGCTTGAAGCTTCGAGTTTGACAAGCTGAATCGAGCTTTGATCGTTCGTCAATACATAACCTGTAAAATTTCCATGGCGGAATTTGCATTCATTATCATTACCGAAAGAGATGACGTCTGTTAACATCTCATCACTATAGAATCCCATCTTTGACATTGAGCTGAAAGAAGACGATTTTTCGTCGAAAAAACACTGTGAATCGGATCGGACGATTCGGGGCTGAGAATCCGGTAAATAGAGTTTTGTTCTCTCGAAACCGTGAATTCCACGTTGTTCTTCGAATTCCTCAATCTTATTACTGCTGGTTACTGAGATATGATCAGTTCCGAGAAACTTCACAGTATTTCGATATTTCTACAGAATCCGAAAACAAGAAGATATCGATGTTAATGAATGTAGTAGTAATTGAGGGATAATTCGTCATCACTCAGCATATCGACCCGATTCTGAATTAAATGCATTTGATTCAGAAATTCACCTGTAAATGACTGGCTACTTGTTCTCAGTAAGACCTGCAACTCCCATGACTTCAAGTATTCTCTTAGGAACTGCATCTATCTCGACCAATAAACGAATCGAAACAACCATGAGCCGAAAAACTATCAAAACTTGAATGCCGTAAATAAAGAGATTTACTTACACTGAGGTCCCAATAGAATACATGCTCTCACAAAATTTGAGTGTAAATCATCACTCCATTCTACTCTTTTCTTTTGTAGATGAGCATTTCGTCTGTTTTTCGGGATATACTTATTAGATTGGCTCTTAATGGTTTCTTCTTGATTCGCAGCCTCGAGTATTTCCTTTTTATTTGTATTGAGGCCGCATGTTGAGAGACGAGCTAAATCGTTTTGGCTGAGGCTATATAAAACAACGGCAATGCTTATTGAAGGAGATATAAAATTTATTTTGTTCAAAATTTGTAGAT
>RWGZ01001498.1:0-48070 GCA_009725065.1 Utricularia reniformis
ACATCATAACTAATCAATTCGTCGAAACTAAAATCATACCTAATCAAATCACCACAACAAATATCAACAAGTAATCAAATCACCGCAACTAAAATCGTAACTAATCAAATTGGTACAACTAAGATCTTAACTAATCAATTCGTCCCAACAAAAATCATACCTAAACAAATAACCACAACTAATATCATAATAAATAATCAACATAAATAATGAATTCATCTCAACTAAACTCGTCATAAACAAATCACAACAACTAATATCAACGAATAATCAAATCACCGAAACTACTATCGTAAAAATCATATTTTCAAAATAAATATCATAACTAATCAATTCGTCGAAACTAAAATCATACCTAATCAAATCACCACAACAAATATCAACAAGTAATCAAATCACCGCAACTAAAATCGTAACTAATCAAATTGGTACAACTACTATAGTAACTAATCAATTTGTCCCAAGTAAAATTAAATGAAATGGTCACAAATAACATCACTCACATAATAACAAATCATCACAACTAACATAACAAATAACAAATAACAAATAACAAATAACAAATAATATTGTAATCAATCAAATCATTACAAATAATATCGTAATTAATCAAATTGTAACAACTAATATCGTAACTAATCAATTCGTCTCAACTAAAATTAAACCTAAACAAAACACAACAACTAATATCATAACAAATAATCAAATTATCACAAATACTACTGTAACTAATAATCGAATCCTAACCAATTATCGTAAATAAATCGAATGTTTGCTCTAAATAAAAACCCGGAATATGGCCAAAAAACATATATTTGGCAGCAGGAGGTGTTTGATCAGAAATGCAGGAGGTATTTGATCGAATGCCTGTGCCGGGAGTGACCTCGGATGGTGAAGGAGCCGGAAATCGCGATTGGGGTTAGGGCAAGTCGCGATTCAGAGAAGAAAACTCGCGATATTTATATTAGGCCTGCTCAATTTACGCTAAATCGAGCAGCAGAAAAAATATTTTTTTTTTAAATTCTATTTAACCTAACGTGATTCGCGTTTGATAATTGAGAATTGGGGAAAAAATGTAATTCGTGTTAACCTATCACAATAAGTGGTATTATGGGCAAAACTCCATTCTACTTTGTATAAATACTCTGTAAATGATCATTTAAAGTGTTGAAACTTCCTTCTGAAAAAAAATGGCGAAATCACCTGAAACAGAGCACCCAGTGAAAGCTTTGGGATGGGCTGCGAAAGACACTTCTGGGTTTCTCTCCCCTTTCAATTTCTCAAGAAGGTTATACTGATCTCTACAAAACTCTGTTTCTTTAATTCTTAATTCAGATATCTGTTCATCTTCCTGGGTTGACTTTTTACAGAGCCACCGGTGATCATGATGTGCAGTTCAAAGTTCTTTTTTGTGGAGTTTGTCACTCTGATCTTCATCAGATCAAGAACGATTGGGGAATCGCTTTTTACCCTATTGTTCCTGGGTAAATTTACAGTCTTTTCTGTTAATTACCGGTTTAAAGATTGAATTTATTTGGTTTTATAATAGCCATGAGATCGTCGGAGAAGTGACGGAGGTGGGATCAAAGGTGGCGAAATTCAAGGTGGGAGATAAAGTCGGCGTCGGCTGTCTCGTCGGATCTTGTCGTGACTGTGAACAGTGTAGTAACGACCTTGAAAACTATTGTCCTAAACAGATCCAAACTTACAGTATGCCGTACCTAGACGGTACGATGACATACGGCGGGTACTCCAATCTCATGGTCGCCGATGAGCACTTCGTCATCATATGGCCGGAGAATTTCCCTATGGCGGCCGGAGCTCCACTTCTCTGCGCCGGAATCACAACTTACAGTCCGTTGAAATATTATGGTCTAGATAAACCGGGACAGCGCATCGGAATCGTGGGACTTGGCGGTCTCGGCCATGTCGCCGTGAAATTTGCGAAGGCTTTTGGTGCTAAGGTCACTGTAATCAGCACTTCAGTGAGTAAGAAAGAAGAAGCCTTGGAAAAACTTGGCGCCGATGAGTTCCTCGTCAGCCGTGATCCCGAGCAGATGCAGGTAATTAGTTTATATGGCAAATGATGTCTTTACTCTTTAGCAACTGTTCGTTCAATTAGGCCGCCGCCTACACGCTGGACGGAATTCTCGACACCGTCGCTGCGGTTCACCCTCTGACTCCCTTACTGAATCTGTTGAAACCTCACGGCAAGCTTGTGACGGTGGGTGCGCCGGAGAAGCCTCTTGAGCTTCTCACATTCTCATTGATCCTCGGTTAGTATGGTCATGAATTAGTTTTTGGTTCATTAAATATTTAGACTCGAATTAATTTTTGTGGAGCGTGCGCACTGAGGTAACATATACGTAAAGTATTTCATACCTTAATAAACATAAATAAATCATTTAATATAATCAATATTTCCTCTTATAACTTTTTTTTTGAGCAAAAGATTTATAAGAGAAAACAATATCTTACTTCCGATGTATTATATTGTTCATTATTTCAACATACTTTATGAAATCTAATAAATTGATAAGTTGGACTTGAAAGCTCAAATCGGTGGATTACTAACAGATAAATTTCATTATACCGAACTAATCCACGAGAATGTCACTCATGATTTTCTAAACATGATCTGATATCATATTAAAAAAGGAGATCAGACAGTAAAAGACTTATAAATTATATACTATATTCCACATTTTCTCTTATAAATCAATCCAAATAACATCATATTTCATGTATGTGATATTGTTCATTATTTCAACATTATGTTTTTGTATACTTGAGTTGTTTAGTTTTGAAATAGGGAGGAGAATCATCGGCGGCAGCGCCATCGGAGGAATTAAAGAAACTCAAGAAATGATTGATTTTGCGGCGAAGCATAACATTCTTCCCGACGTTGAGATGATCTCTATGGATTACATCAACACCGCCATGGATCGCCTCGCTAAGTCCGACGTCAAATACAGGTTCGTTATCGACGTCGCCAATACTCTTAAACTATAATCTCCGATGGAGACTTTCATTTCTGTCAGTGTCTTTTGATGTTTGTTAATAAAAACCACGTTACTTTGTTTTCGTTCTAGATTAAAAAGCAATGAGATACTCGAATAATGATTTTTTAAGACATACAAAATAAAATCAAAATTACAGTGTGATTTAAAGAGCTACGTCCTTCTCGTAATTTAAGAATTAAATAAGTTACTATTATTTCTAATAATTATAATTATATTTATTATTTTTTATATATAAATGTATATTAATATTCAACATAAATCAATATCATAATACTACAATTTTACCTAAAATATTTATAAATTCACGATTATTATATCTTACCAGACATCAAATCTTACCACAATTTAATTTTAAAATAACAAACCAATTATAGTTGGTTGAATTAATTGTTTTTATAAAATAAGAATATTTTTTAAAGGGGTACATTTGGAAACTAAATTTCCAAATTGTGGTGATTGGTAGTAGAAAGATAGTAGATGGAATAATCCTATTTTAAAACCATTTATTAAAACTATGATAATGGTGAGTTAGGTAAAAAATATTTATTTATTATTTCAACATTATTAAAATATTTAAAAGTTATAGGGATAAGATGTCTTTTTCCACTTGGGTTCATTTGATTATTGTTATTATTTGCAACGATGATATTATTATATAAAATAACGATGGTACAATGATTGTTTATATTATGTTGACATTTATATTTAAAAATAATAGTATGATTAAGGCAATAATAGTATAAAATAACAAATGGGTGCACGTGATCAGTAAATTGTTATTTTGAACCGATAAAAACAAATTTACGATTTATAAAATTATTAGTTTATTTTTTATTCCAATAATTAAAATATAAATATTTGTATACATAGTAAAACATGTTTTATTATATAGTACACAAATAGTATAATACAATAACAATTCAAAATTATATTCGTTACAACAAAAATGGAGAATCACAACTCACACAAAAATGGAACAAAAATAATAAATAACAAAAAACAAATAAGGTAAAAACATTGAAATAAAAAAATGAATATATATATATATATGTTTTTTCGCCCATTTAATGCTATTTAAAAAATGAATTCTTATTTTAGTGTCATTAGCGTTCTAAGAACTCTTTAGAGTTCTAAGAACGAGTTAACGTTATGTATAGAATGCTTTAGCGTTTTTTATAGAACGCTTACTCGTTCTCAGAACGCTTGAGAAAGCAAATCTTATCCTATAAATACATATTTCATTCTATATCGAAATTCATTACTTCAACAGTTACGAGATAAATTTGCAGTGAAGTTTACAAAGAATTTGAAATTTCTACAATATTGTTTTATTTTGTATGGATTCTTATAATAATTTTTGGTTTGATTTTTATCTTAATGTTCCGGCGTCATCGACACCCTCCTAGGGTAATCGAGAACCTGGTTTGAGCTACCCGGAAAGTACCGATTACAATAGTATTCGCAACTTAAACAGTTTTAACTATTAGTATAATGGGAATGCCTCGCCTAGTGGTAATCCATCAACTTCACAATGTATAGTGTATTAATGAAGAGTGCAAATATCTTTTCCAATTTTGTTATTCATACGTCTTTCATATAGTGTTTCCGAACGAGAACTATGAGAATTCGGAAGAAGATCCTGAACCGGAAATTCCAGTAGAAGACGAAAATGAAACTGAGAATCTAGAACTAGAAGACGATATACAGCCAGACAGATCTGTGCATACTGTTAGTGGTTTAGTTCGACGACTACAATGCTCGGCTGAAGAAACTGACATGAGATTCATTCATCTAGCAGCACCATTTGTCGAAGGTGACAATGATGTACCCACCTCAAAACTTTGGTACACCAAATACGACATTGACGAATCTCTTATAGCTGACATGATGAAGTTTAAAGATAAATTTTCATATTCGTAGACGGTGGCAATATAGAGTTATAAAGAGCAATTTGAATAAATGAATTATCTGATGTTTAAGTAATACATGTCCATTTCATTTACGAGCCATTTGTTCGGCTCGTGACCATGTTTGGCAGATATCGGTATACGAGTATGGCCACATTTGTGACAATGTTCATTTGACGGAAGGTCACCGGAATCTTTCACGGAATTTTATTGCGTACGAAATGAAATCATTCATAAAAAATGACAACGGTAAGGTTAATTCATGTTATAGTATACTGAAATACAACATTTTTCATTTTTTGTTGTGTCAATATGCAGACATCAAAGTTCAGACGGTGCAAACACACATAAACGTAAATTACAGGTTGACTATCAAGTATGAGCAAGTTTGGTACGCATTGCAACGTGGATTTGAGATGGTTTACGGTTCGTGAGAGTCTTCAATTAAAAAAATGACATCATTGTTTCATGAGTTGATTCTAATGAATGTATGAACTATTGTAAGATGTCATCTTTACGGAACAACATTGGGCTCTCCGAACTATATGATTCATTACGTGTTTTGGGCGTTTAGATCCAACATAGACGCTTATCAATTTTGTGATTCAGTTCTTTCTGTTGACGCCACCACTTGTATTCAAGGTTTGTTTACCAAAAATTGTAATTACAACTGAAATCTTATTATTACTGATCTTAACATCTTTTAATAGGTATAACCATAAACTACTTGTTACCGTATCATGGGATGGTGGTGAACATGTTATTCCTGTGACGTTCACTCTAGTAGATAGTGAAAGTTACTGAGTCTGGAAGTGGTTTTTACAAAACATTGATCGTTTTGTTATTGGGGAACGTGAAACATGTGTCATCTCCGATAGAGCTGCAGGTATATTGGAAGCAGTGAATGAGATAGAACAATTTCATAACGGCTACTTGCACCATCGTTGGTGCCTCCGATATTTTTGCTCCAACCTATACAATGCATTCAAGAGCACAGAGTTAAAACAGATAGCGTATAGAGCAGGTGCACGATCAAAGGGTTACAAAATGCACAATGATATGATGGAGATCCGGAGTATTAATCTAGATGCATGGAGCTGACTCGAAGAGAAAGACAAAACGAAGTGGACTCTCACACACGATGAGGGAAAACGATACGGAACTCTAACCACAAACCATGTTGAAGCAATTAATGGAGCTCTAAAGACAGCACATCGTCTTCCCATTTGTAACATTGTGATGACGATATTCTACCAGTCGAATGAAACATTCATGGAGTGAAGGAGGGAAATTGCAAGTATCTATCAACATCTCCAAAAATATCTATCAACATCACATTCGCTCGATCTCTACTTGTATCATGTAACATAAATGTTACCACGATCAACACATATAGTGCGAGCTAGCTGAATAACCTTTCATCGGATTACAACGGTGATGTCTAACGCTATATCGCAAAGTCCCCTAAAGACCGTATCAAGAAATAAGGGGGTCGAAAATCATCGATCCGAGGAGTCCAACCAAAAGTGAACGTGTAAAACATAATCACTCCAACACACTCCTACTAGTGCGTCTACCAGTGATAGCAACATCCCTAATCGGTATTCCCTATATAAGATAAACATCTTGTAAAGTGATTGTTGTTTCGCTAGATGGTAGGAAAAATGTGTGTGTTTATGGTTTTCATCGCTCGATAAGAGCGGTCAATAGATTAGAGTCCAATTTCATCCGTGTGGTTTTTATAATGCCGTAGAACCCCTAGTCAATCAAATATTGGATTGTCCGATTGTCCAATTGTCTCAACTTACTCAGGTAATATTCTCAATGCTTAAACTTTATTTTAGAACCATGTTCACCTCTCATAATATGACTACTAATGTGTTGTTCTTGTCGATACAATAAACTAGTCGTAACTGCTGGACAAATACGACGACGATGATCTATATCTACATCATAAACTTATTTTAATAAATAAAAAACTACAAAAACATATATACAACAAATAAAGTATACCGTAATTAAGATTAACGAATGTCAAATAATTTAAAAATATATTCAACAATAATTGAAATATATAATAACTACATAAATAAGAAAAAACTACAAAAACTTATCTACAAAAATTTAATTATACATTGATATTAGCAATTGAAGACAAGAATATACAAATAATGTACAATACTATGAGAAAAAGTAGGGTATATATAGAAAAAATTAATACGATATATAACAAATAAATAAATATAACTACAAAAATATATATACCAAAAATAAGTTATTCAAATATATTCAAATCAAATCAAATATAAATAATTAAGGAATCAAATAAATTAACAATATATTCAACAATAATTATTGAAATATACATCAAATCAAAAAATAAATATAATTATTTAATAAAGAAATATAACTACAAAAACATATATACCAAAAATAAATTATACCTTTAGATTAAGGAATCAAATATTTTAACATATATTCAGCAATAATTCAAACATATATCAAATAAATAATTTATAAATAAATAAATACAACTATCATAACATATATAACAAAAATAAATTATACCTTAATTGATATTTATGAATTTCAAATAATTTAACAATATATTCAATAATAATCGAAACATATATTAAATAAATAAATAAATTATTTATAAATAAGTATATAAAACTACATAACATGTATACAATTAATAAATTATGTTTAATTAAGATTAACGAATGTCAAATAATTCAACAATATATTCAAAATAATTGCAACATATAACAAATAAATAAATAAAGTATTTTTAAATAAATAAAACTATCATAATATATCTATAAAAGTAAATTATTTCTTAGCTGAGATTAGTTGTTGTAGACAAGATGCTGCAAATGTTGTACAAAATGATAGGAATGAGTTGAATATTTATAGAAAAAAACTGAGAACGCTTGAGAGTTTTAAGAACGCTGAAGAGTTCTACATAGAACGCTAATTCGTTCTCATAACGCTAATAACACTAAAATAAGAATCCATTTTTTTAAATAGCATTAAATAGGCGAAAAAGCCTATATATATATATGTATATAAAATTTTAAAAAGTAAATAAAAAATATGATAAATATGGAAAATAGTTTGTATACAACTTAGAGTTTCATATCTCTTATATGTTATATATGATTTTTTGGTTATTCATGTCAACCCAAAATTCATTTCATTGAATCTAAAAAAATTGAGTTTTAATTTATTATAATTCAAAACCGTTAAAAATGGAAAATAGTGACATGTCATATTATAATCAAAAAATAGTAGCATGTCATATAACCAATGTTTTCATATCGTTCTGACGTACCGTTCCGGTTCGGACCGGTATATCACCGTAATATCGATATAATATATATTTGTTTTCGGATCGGCCCGGAAAAATCAAGATTCCAACCCGGAAACCCAATACCGGGCGGTACCGATCGAAATACCGATGCCGCCCGGTTTTCTCCGTACCGACTGGTATGAAAACATGGCATATAACATATTCATTCAAATATAATTATTTTTATTGTTGTTATTCATAAAAATCAATTGAATTTTTTTTATATTCATATTTTAATTATATAAGTAAAATTAAGTCCTTGATTATTCCTTTATGGTCAATAAATATCTGCAGCTTTTGTGGATCAAAATTAATGAAATGATGAACAAAGTCTTTATTTATTTAATAAGGAATTGATTATTTTAATTAGAAGTTTTACTTTATAATTTGGTAATTAAATTAGAATGCTTTGTCTTTCAAACTTTGAAAGCTTCACTTATGATTAAGGTACAAAGTGTTCTTTAATACCAATGAATTGTTAGCAAAATTCCTCCAATCATAAGAATTCTCTTATGCTGAGTAATGAGAATCAAACGTAAATGAAAAAAATTTAAAATTTAGCTTGGAAACCCAAAAGCGGGAAAACACTTGATCGATAAACCTCGATAACGAACTCATTATCACAAGAAAAATAAAGAAACAATATGTTATGCAATACAATTTATGAAATATCATACTGAATATTCTACCATATCTTCTTTACATATCTTGCTTTCATGATATATAACTAATAATATATATCATCATATTTTCTTTTGTAGATATAGTTGTCACACCCTTTAATTATACCATAAATAAGACTATTTGTAACATTGTCCGCGCCCAAAACTATTTCTGCATATAAATCTCTCTACATATCATCATTCTCTCACATACACATCATATTTTCTTTCAACTTCTAAAATTTCTCAATCATTCACATCATTTTTATTTCTCTTTCATCTACATCATCTCGTTTATCTAAATTTCATTTTATCTTTCTATCTCATCATATTTATTTATTTACTATTCAATTTATCAAAAAATATTATGTTTTAATTTTAATATTTTAAATTTCGATCATCTTGACGATTAAACATTATTTTTAAAAAAATTATATCTTTGTATGTATTATATTTCAATATTTCAATTCAAAACGATCTAATTTTACCTAAAATTACATATTTATATTATTAAAATAAAATTATAAATTTTATAAATATATTTATTATTAAAATTTATATTTTAAATTAATTTAAAAAAATAAAAATATTTAAAGAAAATGAACAGTATTTCCGTGATCAAGGGACGCCCAAACCCTTTTCCGCATAATGTATTTTTTCGAGGAAATAGAAGCGTCTATGTAACTATGGGCGTCCACGTGAAGGAGAAGAGACGGACAAGATCGTATTTTCATACATCCTTTTCCTCCATTAAAGAGAACCTAAAGAGATGTATTGGTACACCTAGTCGGTAATGTCGACTCATCAAATTGAGTTTTATGAATTTCTTGTATTTGATATCTCCAATCGTTCATATCCGTCGACCATTCGATTGTCACTAGACCTCAATTCTTAACATGAATAATAATAAATTAATAAAACACAAGTTCTGACCTAAACAAAGAGCACACAAACACGTTCGTGAGCATTGGGCTTCTACTTTTAGATCGGCCCATACAGTTTAAGGTGCTCATGTATTTGATGGGCCTTCAGCCCATCTCTTACTGTCCACTCATTTTGATAGGTTTTACTAATGTTTTGGTGCAACATATCCCATGTTTTAGCAATTTTAGTAAATAAATTTTGATGATTGTGTATTTTCCAATGTTATCACGATATGTGACACGATTCATGACACGACACGATTTGTGATTCGTAGTGCACAATTTTATAGAGAATTCGGGAAGATTCGTTAATTTTATATTTATAATAATTATTTTAGTTATATAATTTATAATTTTGTATAAGTAAAAATAATCATAATTATTGATAAATATATTTTAATCATTTTCAAATTATAAATATAAGATATAATAAATAATTTATCATCAAAATAAAAAACTAAAAATTGGTTAAAATTTAAAATTAATAAAATAATTAAAAATCGATAATAATTACATAACTTAGCAAATTTATGATATAATAATTTATATTTCTTATTTGTTTTTTGATTTTTTTTTCAATTTTGTCTTCTAAAAAAATCCGTTCAAAAAAAAAATCTGATTCGAGAATCGGGAGAGAATCGCGAATCCGAGAGAATCCGATTCGTAAATTTTTGTAAAAATAGAGAATCCTAGTAACATTGGTATTTTCAAAATATGAATATGACAAAATCGGAAATCATACTCTGTAATTTTTAGCAAAAATTTTCAAAATTTAGTATGTATAATATAATTGCTCCCAAAAATTTTCAATTTTGATAATTGAGATTCTCGATCAAAATCAAGTTTTGGGGACTAATTTGTCATTTTGATGATTTGATTTACTAAATGTTGAGAACTTAGAGGATCAAATTTGTATAAATTTTAAAGTTTGAGAACTAAATATACCATTATAAATTATAGAGATCAAATTTGTTAAAAATTATAAAGATACTATTTTCTCAATGTTTTCAAGCCCATTAATTTTGTTTGGAATGTGCATTTTATGTATTGAGGGATCATTAAATGAATGAATTGATTTCCTAGTAAAAATTAAATATAAATAATTATTTTAGGTATAATATTAAAAGATGCATAGTTAATCTTGGAGATATCCGAACCCGAACTAAACTCTGAATTGATATATATTTTTATTTAATTTTAATAATTATGATTTTAATATATTCATTTTATTTTAAATAATATTTAACAAGTTATCCCTGAATTTCACGGGTAGTCCACTAACTAAACTCTCTCAGTCACGAGATCCACCTCCCATTTTCTTCCTTTACATAACTCCATTTATCACCTGTAAACTAACACTAAGCACAAGGAGAATAATATTTTATTTTATAATAATAAAAAACAAAAATATTAGCAGCAGAAGAAGATGGTGAAAAGTGACTTAACATAGGATCATAAGGAGACAAGCTCCTCAGGTCCACGCTGTGGTTTGTCGGCTGCCATTCACTCAGATCCTCCTTCTTCTTCATCTTCCTATTTCCTATTTCCTATTTCCTATTTCAGTCTCTATATAACTTACTTTCTCTTCTCACTTTCCTTCATTTCTTCAATGTCTAGCGATAAAGCTAAAGCAACGATGGCGTTAAAGGAGCACAACCAGAGCGGCGGCGTAGCTGCAAAGAAAACTGCAGCGACGGCGGTTGTGAGATGCCCGAGATGTGATTCGTCTAATACAAAATTCTGTTACTATAACAACTATAGTCTTTCACAGCCGAGGCATTTCTGTAAGACTTGTAGAAGGTATTGGACTAAAGGTGGCGCTTTGCGTAATGTTCCGATCGGCGGTGGTTGTCGGAAATCAAAGAAAATGAAGTGTTCTTCTACGATGGAGTTTACAAATGGGTTAAGATTCTTTCAAGGTGTTTCTCCAGCTATGGATTTTCAAATCAATGGAGTTCAAAACCCTAATTCTTCTTCAATGGGATTCTGTTTACCTGGTTATGAAGAAATGGGATCTTATAGAAACATTGCATCTTCAATTGAGTCATTGAGTTTTATGAATCAGGGTTTACATTGGAAGCTACAGCAACAGAGATTATCAAACTTGATGATGGAACCCGAACCCGAACCCGAACAATCTCTTCAGAAACGGGATTCTCTTTTGTTTCAGAACCTTGAAATCTCAAAGGAAACTGGGAATTTATCAACAGAATGGCTCTTAAACAACAACTCTTATGGAACAGCAGCTACAAACTGGGGAAGTTTTCAATCTTGGAGTGATTTTCCTTAAGATTTTAAGCTAAAGTTTCTATCTTTATGTTAATTTAATCAAAACCCTTGTTCTGTAATGGGAGATATTAAATATTATGACTGTGAAATCTTCGATTTGTTTGGTGTTAAGTCAGTGTTAAGATCAGAACACTCTTTTTCTTCGTTTCTTCAAAGTGTCACTGTCACTCTTGCAGAACCGATTCTCAGACTTTTCTGACTATCTCTACATACTGTCTGTAGCTGTAGCAGACAATAAATCCATCTGATTTAAACGAGTAATTATAATTAAATGTTTGTTCTTTTGACTAATGGCATTGGTCCCTAATTACCTTAATCGTTGTAATAACTAAGAGTTGCAGAGAAAGTGAAGAACGAAAACCCTAATTTTCAAACTTGGGAACAAAGGACAAAAGATAATTGAGTTGATGTGAAGCGTGAAGGAGACAATGAAAACTGCAAGTTCCGACCAACATTAACACAAGAATCCAAAATTGGAATAACAAACTCCACACTTCTCAACAAGTAAACTAACGATTTTTGTGCTTGATTCGTATTTTGTTTTTAAAATCTAATGTAACGATGACATCAAATCAGGTTAAAGTTCTTTCTTTCTGCGTTCCCATGCAACGAGTGTTACTTATTATATATTGAAATAATGAAATTGTAAAAATTGAATATGGGTGTGTATTGGTATATAAAAGAGAATGTGAATCATAGTAAATGATTTGTTCGAATCTTTACATTATGTTATTCTCATTTTTATACTTTATACTCGAGCACACACTTCACGTAAATTGACCACACTTCACGTAAATTGGTCATTTGATGAGGGGACCGATCGACACTATGCCAAAGGTGATCGATCGACACTCTTCTAATGGGATGATCGTCATTTGATAATAAAGGGACGATCGGTACAAAAGAGAATGACAACAAACACAGATAAGTGAGATCGACATGTGAGTGACGATCAATACCAGAATTCAATCTTGAGAGTAGTAGCACTTTGGTGACGGTGGATCAACCAAAAGAGATGCACTAGAATGTGGTCGAAAAAGGTGTAAGTAGACTTTAACTCTAAAGCTCATTGTAAATACTTTATATATGGTGTAAACCGCATTTAATGTGACATCATAAAATATCATTATGAGAAAATATCAAAAACGATAGTCTAGAGTATTTTAAAAACAAAACAAGGAATACGAAAATGCAATGGAAGCACGGGAGAGTAGAGTTTGCAAAGGTTCTGTATAAGTATGTTTTCTTACTATTTTAATTGCACAATAATTCGATAGTTCTTTTAACTATAAACTAGGAGTATTTCATTAATAATGGATTGAACGACGGTGATCCATGATTTTCTCTCGATACTCAATTTCCATTAAAATTTTCTGTGTGTTTGATTCTCATTTCTGTATCTTAGTTTTGAGAAGTTTAATCAATAAAGAATAGTAAAAACGAGTATTTCATGAACTGAGGTGATAGTTAGCAGGAAACCGGGTTTTGTACTCGTTAACAACAACTGATTTTGGCTTCTTCTTCTTCTAAACTTCAGTACAAATCCCATCACACTGAAATGCTATCTAGCTTCTAATCTTCCATCAATTCACTCCATAAAAATACGATCAAATTAATCTGTGATTCTCTTTAGAAACTACTGTGTACAAGAACTGCATTAAACTGAAGCTGATGCCTCTTCCATTTTCTGTGTGTCAGGTATGAAGATAAAGAAGAAAGGAGTTCAAACAGAGAAATGAAGATGAAGATGAAGATGAAGATGAAGATGAAGATGAAGATGAAGATGAAGCATTAAAACTACAGAAAAGTGATAAGATAAGATAACAAATGAAAAAAGATAAGCTGCAAAGTTTTGTCATGTATCAAGAAAATGGCTCTGAACAAGCTTCAGTCTTAAGCTTTCACTTCCCCACTCCCTCTTAGAAGCAAAGAAGCAACCGTTGGACCATTTTGTTTCTTACTGGATAAAGCTTTATCCACTGGGCAATACCCAATTCAATTAACATAAAGATCATGAATAAAACAAGCTTAAGGCTTTTTTCAGATCACTGAGATACAATTTCGCTAAGCTAAAACATAGTTTATTTGCACAGAAAAGTGGCATTTTACTTACACATATATACAGCTGAAACTATATGTAGTTCATTTAAAAGGTTATCAAACCTTTAAGACAAAGCTTTTACCTTAGAATTACATGATTTCCACGACCTGTATATTACCCTGAGATATCTCGTAGAGTTTCCAAATGAATTTTCTTCTCATAATCCTTTTTGGAGCTCATTTTTGAGAGAATTTAAGAAAACAAGAATATGTTTATTCCAACACAAATGTTTTCTATTTATAGGAACTTGAAATAAACTAAGAGTCATACATGACAAATGACAATTCATGTCTCATTATTCCATTTAATTATTGGAAAAACAAAGACTATAAAACTTAATACAATTTATGTATCAATATATATATATATCTATAGTTGATATGCGTACTACTAGTCTATATTTATAATAGTGAGACAAATTTTTAATGAATAGAACATGTATATATGAAAGGTAGAAGAAGAAAACATATCAAGATCTTTATAACATAAGTTTCATGATTCCATCAACGTGAAATAATAAACCTTAATATATAATATTATATGGATCAATATAAACTAACAGTTCATCCATAGCAGCATCTTTTACCAAGTTAAAAAAAGCTACTAAATGACTGGTTCCAGAAGTTTTGTAAAGAGGAAAGCCATCTGTTCATGTAATCCTCAATGATAAAAGAGATTTGAAATCCATAAAACAAGCAATTTTAATAGTGGGAAAGAGATAATTCAGGTAATAAGCAAACCTGATTGAGAATTTGGCTCTTCCTTTGCCTCTAATCCCTTTTGTTTGTAGCAAGGAACCAGTACAGCAAAACTATCATCAGCCTCATCATCATTCTGGAAACTAATGGCATGTGGCTCGAGCCACCCGATCGACCAGTCCGAATCTGATGATTCAGACCCTGATAAACAAACATCATCAGATGGCACCAAGACAAGATGATACTCTTGGTCCATTTTCCCATTTAATTGTTTCCAACATTTCCATTTCCTCTTCAATTTTGAAGAGAATACTCTTTGATTAACACCTTTCGATGAGTAGAACTTCAAAGTTTCTGTCTCTCCCCTTAATCCTAAACTCCACTCACTGTAAGACCCCTCGGTATGCCGGGCACCTTAAGTGAATCCCAACATAGTTTATAGACCGGGAATGGTTATATGTTAAGTATAATGATTCATCGTACAAGGCATTTTCCTTAGCAAAATGGCAAGAATTACGTTAGAACTGGAAAGTTAAGCGTGATTACCTTAGGGTAATTCATGGATGGGTGAAATTGAGAACTAGAGAAAAATAAAACCGTGAAAACTAGATGGGAGTAATTAGGGTAAGCCTAATATAAAACGAACAATATCGTACAAGTTGGAAGACGGGTCGCTGACCCAAAGAATTCAATGAATTAACTTAAGATCCATTTGAGACTTGTCTTTTCTCTTTCACACTTGTCCATGGCATTGAAAAACGAGAGAATGAAAAGTTCATGTTTACTAATACTATACAGCAAAGACAAGCTTATCTATCAATATACTCAGAGATGCCTAGAATAAAAAAACTGGAAGAAGGCAAATTATCAATCAAATATTAAGTATTTGAAAGAATTCAAATTCATACTAAACCCCAAGTGAAACCCTCCTAAATTCGAGGTAATGTTAACAACATATCAAAGAAAAGCCTAAACTTGGATTTGAAATGCTAAAATATCATCACAATGAAGACAAAATTGGTCTTACAATGGAAGCCTTAGATGACGGGCAATAGATATTTTATAAAAATAACACTACCCACAAACACTGAGATCCTAGAGAATGACCAAAATTCGTGGATAAGCAGGTACCATAATTATAAAGAAATATTTCACTTTTTTGTTTCAATGGAGATTCTAAGAAATGATTGTGGATAATGATGCCAAAAAAAACCCTTTCTCCATCTCATCAACCAGTCACAGATTCTATCTTGACTGAAGGGTACAAGATTAATACAAGCAAAATAGCCGCAGCAAAACAAATCGAAGCTCTATTCGGTACAGAAGAAGCGAAATTACCGGTTAAAAGCAAAGGAATTTGATAATCCAGAAAGAAGGAGAATCATAGGAGAGGATTAATTGAATTCTTCGAACCAATTTAGAAGAAGCCCGTGTCCCCTGAAGATTCTTCACAATTCTCTCCTCTCGGAGATTCACCAAATACAGATACTTTCCAATTTGTCCCTTGGAGAAATGAATTGGGTTTGTTTGGAACTGAGTTTTAGATAAATTGCAACATGATGAGTTTTATAATATTTTATTATGATATACAAAATAAAAATAAAAAGAAAATTACCAGCTTATTATTGTTAAAAATCAATTATATCTTTAGTACTCATAATTTTACAACTAAATAAATAATTTATATTTTAGTTATTAAAAATAAAATGATATATTAGTTTTTTACAAAAATTACGATAATGATACAATAATTTTACCACACACTTAAAAAATCACGATCATTACATCTCACCGCCCCGGTGCGGTCACCAAGCAGTGGTTCTATTCTAAATTAACCAAACATCAATAATAAGTATGTTCGTACCAACGCAGAAAACATCGGTGAATTCACAGTTAGTTTAACCGCTAACCCCACTCGAACGCACTGTAAAATGACAATTTTACTTTTGGTAAATTATAGTTTAAATTTTTTGTTTTTGATATTTTTTGATAAATAATCTCTTATATTCTACTAATTTAATGTTCAAATTATAAAAATATATATAACAATTTAATAATTTAGTTTTTAAAATAACGAATTTATCATAAAATAATATGAAATAAAATTTTTAAATTATACACAATTAAATAAAAGTGAGGGCAAAAAAGTCATTTTATGAAAACTACGATCATTGCACCGCTGTTTCTAAAAGTAATTTTTTTTTAAATCACGATCACTTATATCACGTTCATCTCACAATACGATGTAGTCATACCTCACACCTCACCGTTATTTCTGAAATGATGTTCCAAACATACCACATACCTCACACATCTCACCACACCACAATTTGAAAAAACACGAAACAAAACAAATATAAGATCACAACCATATCCATAATTTTTTAAAATTAGGAAAATAAAAGGACCAAAGATTTGATATAAATTGTTATTTAATACATTATTTTGATAACAATTTATCTAATTTTATAATTATAAATATAATTTATTCGACCATTTATTTTTAATAATATTATTATTATGTAGCATCATTTTATTACAACTTAATTTAATCTTTTTCGTATTAAATTAAACAACGCGGTATCTTTCATTAGAAACGTGTCTAAGTGAATCTTCGTACTTGCGATCCGATCAACGGCTAGGATTTCTTAAGCAGATTTCATTATTTCGCCATTGTTGGACAAGCGAAGGCCCAGCTCTACGAGGAGCAAATTTCTATGGCTTCCTGAGAAAATTATTCAGTATATTTTTCTATTTTCCTTTTAATTTGGAAAATTAATGGGAATTTAGTAGCATCACTGGAATTTAATTTCAGGCGGAAGTGGCGGTGGCGAGGGTTCTTGCGTAATGCTTGATTTTCCATTTATTACTGAATTGTTGTTACGCTTACGATTTACGAACCCTTTTGAAATTTGAATTTCGAATTGGCTGTTCGTAAAATGAGTACCCAGGAATGTGAAATGGGTAATGAAGAAACCAAGAGCAGAGCGAGTAGGTTTATAACTGCCGCTGAATACTTTCTCCGTCAACGGAACTTCGCTGATTGCCGTGAGTACGCTCACCGCGCCGGGGATTCTGAACTAACCCACAAAAGTTCAACCCATATTCTCACAATAGCTTCTGTACTTTCCGCCCCAAGCATCTCTTCTACTCAACACGACTATTACACAATTTTAGATCTTCCATATTTTGAATCTGATACTTCCCGGATTAAGTCCAGCTTCGAAACCCTAGCATCCATTCTGCATCCGAATGTTAACCCATACCCACATGCGTCAGAGGCATCATTCTTGGTCTCTGAAGCGTGGTCCGTGTTGTCGAACCCCATTAAAAAGGCTAAGTTCGATGATGAATTGAAGGGGAGTGTTTCAGCCGGTAGAGGTGCTACTTTTTGGACAATCTGTCCTTATTGCTACTATGTTTACGAATACGATATAGCTTATGAGGGATGTTGCTTAAGGTGTTGTAATGAAAGATGTAGAAAAGTGTTACACGGGTCGGCGATTGGAGTTCCTCCGCCGCCTGACGTTATACAGAAAGGCTATTACTGGTGTCCAGGGTTTATGCCTTTGGAACTTCGTAAAAGCAATGGAGAAGAAATTGGAGAAAATTTATGGGTTCCGTTTGCTATTCCTTCTGTACTTTCAACCCAAAGCAGCAATCATGAAGCTGCTTCAAATGAAAGTGGACTTGCAGGCTACAGTTCACATGATTGTAAAGAGAAGATTCTCAGAGATAATGTGATGAACTTTCAAGCAGATCTTCGCCATGGCAATGGCTTAAGACCGGAAAATTGGGGTGTAAATAATGAGTTTAGGGTAAAGGAAGCGAGATTTGAGAATGCTTCATGGAATTCGAACAATTTGGGAATAGGAGTATTTACAAACAATGATGATCAAGGTTGTTCAATGTATGGAGTTTGTGAAGAAGGCTATACAAATATAGATGGGATAAATGGTAAGGATTCAGAGATTGGAATTTTAGGTAATGCGGTGAATAATATTGACAGCGGAGTAGAGTTTTTTGATGGAGATGACGATTTAATGGTGGGTTTTCAATGTGATTTCGATTTGGAAAACCGAGAAGATGGATTACGTTAAGATGATCATGGCATTGTAAAGTTATTTTGGTCCAAAACATAGTTCCCCAACAGCATATTTAACCATCTATGAATTTCCATAACTCTGTTTCTTGATGAAAAATTCAATCTTTTGGTATATACGCAATGGATTAGCAGTTCTGAACTCTGATGTTGTTAACAATGTCTTGATTTGTCAGATGGGGTGTTTTATTTTCAGGTAAAGTTTCTTTGTTTCAACTCGACATACTTAATTAACCTTGACTGGAGGGAGGTTCTTTAAGGTACTTACTTAGACAGTTAATACAGCAACTTAGATGAAATCCCATGTTTTAAGACACCTGTGGTGCACTATGTGTAAATGTGATCAAATGAGAGGCAACAGTGAAAACTGAGGGAAGTTGCTATGCATTTACGGACCAGACCTGTTAGCTACTTTTTTTGCCTTTTGGATTCTATAGGGATTTGTGATGTGTTTCTTGATATTGATTCTATTGTTTGATTAGTGTTGCCTTAATAAAAAAGAAGGTAAAGAATTTGAAGCTTGCTTGAATTTTGTGTGTGTTTTGCAATTATAAAAGGGCATGAAGAACATCGAATATTTTGACAGGTGAATGTTTAAGTTAAGTTAAATCTGTCACTTTTTGGGTATTATTGTTAAGGAGGAGATGATGATGATCCATAATGTATATTGTTTCTTGATTTTGTTGCAGATGGAAATTCATATGTCAAAAAATGTTTTCGGTGCATATGCTTGTAGCCAGCACCGGAGAAAGAGAATCAACGCCCATATTGTAACACCCCTCGAGGATGGTGAGACACCTTAAGTGAATCCCAAAATCAGCTACAGACGAGAAACAATCAGATGATAAGTATAATGATTCGCCAACATGGCACGAGACTTTTTCCCTAGTATGTGACAAAGATATCAGTAGAATCGAAAAGTTAAGTTAAGGGTGTTCCTCGTGGAGTCTAGGCATGATGTGAACTCATTAGAGCTCGGCGGACAATTCGTGTAAGTAGGAAGCATGTCATTATAAAATTCTGCCCAATGGGAAGGACAATGAGTGTATGTGGGTTCGATTGCTTGTTGACGACAACGATGATGCCAGTGAGACGGCACAAAGAAGAGCTCGTAGATATTGCAAATGGGATGATTCAAATTGTATATGAAATAATGGTTAAAAGAATGAACTAAGCTACTAAATGTATAAGCCAAGAGGGATCTCATCCTTTACAATCTAGTAGTAGTATTTGTCTTTATGATCTTTACATAGCATCGAACGAACCTCTACGATGAACCGCGGTGCCTCGAGATCCTTCTCCTGCAATCCATTTCCCACTAAATGCTGCATTTGGGAAGCAAATGTATCATTCAGAACCTGTACAAAAGATAGCACCACTCAGCTTCTTCTAAAGTGTTGATTCTATTGACTTTTGCATCACTTACCGTTACTGCAACTCTTGCCGCTCGATACCATGATCGGTTCTCTTTACGATCCTCAAGGAACTTCAACATATCCTGCATTCAAAACATAACAAAACTCAACTTCCCGTGCAACTTCATAGTCGAATTTGAAGACGATTTTTTACCTGTCCCATTCGGTCCCAAAAACTACGACACACGATTATGAACACTTGTGTGTCAAGAGTAGAGTGCAGTTGATCAATGGTGTTTGAGAGGGTATCCTTGAGAGGTTGCATTCGGTGACGTATATCGGATTCTGTTCCGTTTTCTTTCGACTCTTGAATGATCTTTTTTAGCTTCGTGGGGTTGTGCATTTTCGTCTGTAAATAACAAAGCCGATAGGTTCAATAACTTGAACTAAGGTTGCTTCAATGTAACTCACATTTTCGACGAGTTTCTCGACGATTGCTTGAACGTAAGATCTGAACTTCGATCTGATCATCACGGTTACTTCACTTAGACACTCCCCTGCAGTCATATTCCCGGTTTCCGGCATACACGAACACCATAACTTTAACTGTGATTCTATCGGAGGTCGAAGCGTATCGAGCATTCTCTTCATCGAATTCAAAAGAACTCCCAACTTCAAAACCAACCAAATGACATGATGAAAACAAATGAGGAGAATGTCGATAATAAACGATTCGTATTGACGAAATGATCGTACCGAAACGGAGACATTGTACATGGAAACATTCCCTTTGGCTAGCTTCTGCACATATTTCAAACCGAGTTTCATAGGCTTTGGATTCTCCTTCAAAGGAGACAAAACATCCATAAATTGTCTCTCCAAGCTTTCCATCATTGCTTTCTCTATATCCGCAATAGCCTAATCAACCCGAAAACGACACTTATAACCATATTAACTTAAAAAAACCCGAAAAAAAACCGCGGATACCTTTTCCAATGTAAAGGTGAACTCCGGCCAACGGCTAATTATCACATCATATTCCACAAGTGTCTCCCTTAATCGACAATAGATCTCATCGATGAACGATATAGCCGAGTTTTGTGTTGTAATACTAGCCGATTTCGCCTAGTGTTACGATATTCATTACAATGATTTGAACTTACAGACACAAGCTTAAAACATCAAATGTTTTTTACCTTGTCAAGCTTGCAAAGTTCAAGCAAAGTTAAGCGCTTTTCTTGAATCCATAGTGTAATATACACATGGAAAAGCTCTTTTGCATCTACTCCTCCTTTGATATAGCTGTAAAAAGTTACATTATGACGAAAATATTCATCGACCATTTGCCTCGAACCTCAAATTCCGTAAAATAAACGATTTATAGCTTATCTTTGCCATACCTTATATCCCATGAAGTTAAATCTCTCTGAAAATCAGCTGTAGCCATGACTAGTTCGACTACTGGCGGTGAAGGTCCCGGAGGTGGGCAGGCAACGAGAAATGCTCTGAGTCTACTGAAGAGTTCTGTGCTGTATATCGAAGAAGAAAGATTCGGAAGGTCGATGAAGCTGCACAAAAACAGAAGAAAAAACAATGTAATATGAGTTATTCTGAGTTTGTAACAAGTATCAGAAAATATCACACTACCTTGGAAGAACATTTTGATTGTGGATTTCAATGTCTGTCGAAATTTCGGTTCTGATATTTACACAAAGAGACTTCATCTTACGGTAAGCCATCGAAATGGCTGCTGGATTCATCAGTAAGTTGTCGTTATTTCCCGATGCAAACTCGTCTGTTTCGGACAAGTGTTTTCGAGATCTCTTTTTTGTAGCATTCTGCAGTGAATGATTTGCATTAAACTAAGAAACAAAATGCAGGTGAAAATATGTTGATCTTGAGATTTTAGACCTGAAAATATCTGCATAACTTTGATTGCACTTCTGGAGAAAGTATGTCATGTAGAAGCTTGTAAAGTTTCAAAGCAGATGCAAGTGCGGGTGCTTCTACGTCTTTAGCCGGTGTGAGATTGTCGATTATTCCTGAAGGTGACGATTCATCGAGGGACTTGTAATTCTCGAACACTAATGTAAGTATCTTATCGATTTCGATGGATATTTCTCCGAGAATCCGAGCCTGTAGTTTCGAAAGCAACTTCGATTATAATGCAATCAAATTTAGAAAGAAGCTATGAATTCTAAGTTCAAACAAACCTCTTGATGACTCAATGTGTGCTTATTTTTTCCATTGATAACCACAGGCTGAAGCAAATCATTCACTAAATTTAGACAATCCGATGTTGGAGTTGCGACGTCAATAATGTACGAAAGATATCTTCATAAACAAGAGTTTTTATGAGTTAAATCACGATAATGTCGATGCAACAAGTGTATCGATAATGACATGAAAAGGGCAAGAAAAAAAAGGTACCTTAGCTTCGTGTATGCATCAGAAACTCCGAAATAAGTTGCGAATTCAGAAACTAACCATTTCCACGAACCATGCAGTAACAAATTCCTCTGCTGAAAGTGTTGTATTTTCAGTGCAGCCTCCAATGTACAGTCGTACGCTATAGTTTCCGCAACCGGTGTACACTATATTATAAATGGAACGGTGAATCGACTTTAAAGTCGAGAAAATCGACTTGATTTATACCTTATGACTATTTTCATCTAATGCAGTTGAATAACTGATAGATAATTGGATTCTTCCAACTTGCTGATGCTCAGGTTCATGGTACAAGAAAAAAGACCTCAGCTTGTCTCCCTGCATTAGATTATTTATCATAAAAACGAATAAATTCCCGACTCGAATTTGAACTTGATCTAGATGTCAATACCGATTCGCCAGTAATATCGGCAACCTGCACCGTTGCATGACCACAATACCTTCGTTTCGAATCGTGAACTTCGATCAAAATATTGTCTCCGAGTCCATCCGGCAAGCTATGCATCGACAAAAGTGAAGTTAACTACATATAGAAGGATAAAAATTAAAGAATGAAAGTTGAAATATACGTACAAGACATGGCTTTCACCGGATCCCGGATGCATTCTCACAGCATCCTCTTCGGGGGAGCTTTTTGTTCGTAATAAACACGAATATGATTCTGCAGTAAACAAATATAACATTTCAGAATAGCAAGCTTTAGTTGAAGTAATCTGAAATGCATAATACCTGGTAACACTTCAAATGATTTTGAACTGCCTCGCCAAGCAACGACACCGACTTTAACGAGCTCGGGAACTTCAGTCATGCAACAGCGAGTTCCGGCAATTATATGTGTCAACGTTTTATGAAACAACGAGCCCTTTACAGGAATAACCGAAGGTACACGTTCTCGTTTCAAAGCTTTTCTCTCGGATGAAACAACTGACTTTACATTTGACATCTGAAGCTGAAATGATTCGAACTTCACAACGGATTGGGACTTGATCGATGAAAATGTACACCCCGTAGACGATTCTAATCCCATTTTCACTTTCTTAACTGCAATTTAGCCATTTTATTGAGTCCATAACTTTGCAAGAAACACATATATTAAGTTACCTTGAACTTTAATTTTTCCAATGGTTTTTTTTGTCTTTACAGAAGCTCCTTCACTAACAAGCTTGTTAGCTTCTTTCTGCAGTATTTCTTCCTCTGATTGTAATAATATGTTTTTAAGCCTTCAAGACAAGAAAAATAATTTTAATACATGATTAAGGCAACAAAAATACTGTAGTTTTTACCCAAAGGCATCCCTTAGCAAAGCACATTCATTTTCCAAAAAGACTGGTGCTTCCATACAGCCCTTAGCCCAGGAATTAAGACAAAGCCGAACACAGGCATCGTACGAAAGAACAGCATACCAATAACCTAGTCCACTGCAAATCATTATATAATCATCATAAACTCTTCAAAAGAGAAATGTAAAGCAAAAAAACAGTAACAAAAACTACCTTGCATGAAACGTAGGGTATCGAGTAGGTACACGAAGAAATGATGCAGCACCAGCCCTGAAACGAATCTTGAAAGTTAGAAGACCTTATCTTATATTGGCTTTGAAATAGAAATAACCAAGAAATACCTTGTTTCTGCAGGTGTATTAGTTTTCGTATGTTCGGTTGTTTTACGAAAAACGGATTCAGCCTCAACTTTATCTGTGGAACCTTTTGATTGTTCAGTTTCAGAATCAGCTTTGAATTGTTGAAGTTTTTCAGAAGCTTGCTGAAAATAACCTCCAGCAGTCAGTGGAGGTGCACTTGGGCTATCTTCATAGAAGTTTTTCCGAGTTTTCGCATTCACAAAATCCTAGAAACACAAGTAATATGCTAAAATCTAGATATCATCAAGCACATAAAACCCTAAAAATACCTTTCTTGAGTCTCCACCAATCATTTCTGAAAGTTTCACTTGAGTAGAACTCATTTCTGAACTCGATATCGATTCAGAAGATTCCGCAATCGAACCAGCCTTACGCACAGATGAACCACCTCCACGTACTCCTTGCCTTTCGAAGTAGCTTTCTCCATTTACAAAAGAAGTTTGCCTTGTGTTGCCATTTGGAATCTGATCATCTTGAGGTGATGCATCAAGAGAATAGCGAGCACCATTGAAGCCACCTTCAGAATCAGAGCATGTATCCATATCTGATTCAGACAAATAATCTGTTACCCTTACAGGATTCATCCCTGCCGGAAGATAACCGCTTCTAAATCTTGAAACAGAAGGCAATCCAGTACTGAATGCCCGATATCTCGAAGCTGCATTACTGGACTTCACTTTCTGGCTAGACATTAATCAAAATTTCGTTCTCCTGTTTGAACAGCGCTTCAAATTCAATAATATATCAAACGAGTTCAGACAAGAATATAGTATATTGTTCAGACCAATATTTCCCAACAAAAGTGGCATAAAAGAAAAATAACTGGAATTTGGACAACGCCAGCAATAATCCTACTCACTTTGACAACTGGACAGCATATGTTAAGGCGCCAAAACACAAAATAGGATCGCCTCAACTCAAAGATCTAGATTCTAAAACGAAAATTAGCACATACACAGAAATGTACACAGAATACATTGGATCGGATTTACAAAAACCCAGTTCTTAATAACAAATCTACGCCTCTTTTCACCAATATTGTCAAAAAACAAGAACACTACCAGAACACGCATCTTCCAAAAACAAATCTAACACTCCATTATGAAAAATCACTTTTGAGTAAATGGGTTACGTAATTGCCATAAATAAACACACATTACAGATCTCCATTAATGAAAGCGAAAATACAAAAAACAAACCCAGATTCGCCCGATGTAATGCAACAAAAATAAATCAAGTTACGCATTCGCATTAGCATTTCACTTACACACCTTCCTGCAACTTCACTGAATAGTGAGCAAAAAAATTAATCAACTTGATGTTCAGTTTCTTCTCCGGGATACTTCAAAATCTCAAATCGTTGTACAAAATGAATAAGACGTAGAGAATCTTTACTTTTTAATCAGCAAAAGAAGAAATGCAAGGAAAAAAGAGACGTTAAGAATTGAAAGAGAAAGCGAGACGAGTGGGGACGTGGGGTGAGTGGGTAATGGCGTTACTGATGGATCGCTGGGTTTGAATCTCTTGACCTTTAACGGTCGTTCAATGGCTCCCCCATTTTAGGGTTTTTTCTGTTTTTTTATAAAAAAAGACATCTGATTTTGAATTTTTAGCTTTGTCTTTTTTCAATACCTAATAATATAATATTATAAAATAGCTTTTCAAATAAGTACAATCTTCATTATTATAAATCTTATTAGTCTATAGACAAGTTTTTTTGAAACATGGATTCAAACTTGGATTGATGTGTTGTAATTTTTTTAATACACACAAAATAAAAGTAAAATAACGATACAATTATTGTTAAATAATCACGATTCTATTGTTAAAATCATTTATAGTATGATTATGATTTCTAAAATGATTAATTTATCTTTAATTTTAATAATTAAAATATAATTACATATTCTTTTTATATATAAGATCATATTGATATTTTCACATAAATCATGATTATAATACGTAATTTTACTAAACATTTTGAAACTTGTTTAGGCTATATTCTGTACACGTTTTCGTAATGCATTTTGACTGTGAGAATGCATTTTCGTAGTTTTTACATAACAACACCACATTCTCATTCACCTTTTACTCTTTATGTATTTTCGTATTTTCATAATTTGTGCTTAGAATGCAAAATGTGGTCACAACCACATTCTAAACCATGAGAACACATTTTAAAAATTTAAATTACAAATATATCCCCATTATCCTAATCTTCAACTCCAACCATGTGTTTCATGAATGTTTATATACCGGTTCGAAATTTCGTACCGGTCCGGACCAGTACGATCGATATACCAACCTTTTTTAAAAAATATATTTAAAAAAATAATTTTTTTTCCGGGTTGACCAGGATACCAGGTTTTTTGTGTATCGATCGGTATAAAAACATGGGTTTCCATTCTATCTTATCCCAAACCGGAATACTCGCTTAAGGTGAAGCTTCAAGTGTTATCCAAAACTCGGATATTTGAATGTGAAGCTTCAATATTATCAACATTTTTACGACGTCGGATTCAGGTGTGTTTCACGATCTACACTTTTTTTAAGTATTTTGTTTGATTTTTTGTTGGGGTGTCGGACAATATGAACTACGTAGATGATAAATTTATGAAGTATCATTTATTGATTGTATTTATGTTATATTAATAATATTTCAAATTTAATTAAATAGAATATAATCTTATTCATAACTAAAAGGGTAATAAAGTCATTTATTACATAAAATGCATTTTAATTCTAACTTTATACAAAATATCATTCTCTTTTTGTAATTCAATTTATTCATTATAGAACACTAAATGCATTCCTGATATGTAATCACATTATGAAAACACATTCTCAAACTGCATTCTAAATCTCAAAACACATGCAGAATATACTCTTAGTTTAGTTTTAGAAATGTTTTTACAAAAATTGTGGTGATCTACCATTATTTTGATAAAATGTATATTAAACTTTATATTAATAAATATAAATCAAATAAATATTAATATTTTCAATAATAATCTGGATAACAACAAATAGAACAAAAAACTCAGCAGATAAATACTAAACCCTAAATCGCCAAAAATCAATCAGATGAATTGAGTTATCACTTGGTAAATAAAAATAAAATTATATTGCAATAGCGGCACAGTAATACCAAACAAATCCTTTATTAAATTAACGATAATTTCATCTTTAATTTAACAATTATTGTTCACCATATCTAACAACATTATATTTTTTTTAAAAACTTAGTTTTCAAGTGGATTTCCTTGAGTGTAGTAGCTTGCCCCCACGCCCGTATTGTCATGTAACCCGAGAAATTGATTTGTCAATCTATCCATCAAAATGTAAAAATTGCAAAAGATTTTTACCTTAGATGAATAGATTGTCAAAAATCGTTTTTGATAGTGGGTACATTTGTAAAATAATCCACTTACCAGTATAAGTACAATGTCTTTAGTAAGACTCAGAACAAAATTTGAGTCGAATTAAAAACATTGATCACAAACAATATTTTTAAAAATGAATGATTTTATTAAAATAATTCAAATAATAATCATGTATGCGGCACCAACTCTTCAATTTTTCACATTTTCTTGTGTCGAATCGAGTCGGACTCTTCGACTCTCTCCAACTCTTGACACTTGACACAAAATGACGTCGTTTTGATTTATTCCTTAATTTGATTTTTTTATTCATCGGAAACATATCTTATGTGCTTTCACGACTTTTTAATGTTATCGATCTACTTGTGAATTCTTTGTACAAGCGATGATAGATCAAAAAGTGGTTATTTTTTGGGAGATGGTGAATCGACAAACGATATACGTTTTTAATAAATTAAATCTGCTTATATAATGAATTGATAAATATTTGTAGTTTTAAACTTGATTTTATGCAATTTTTTACAAATTCTAATAATTACTTTTTTATTTTTGCTTTTATTTAATATTATTTTATTTAATAATCCGAACCGAGTCGAAAATCTGACTTTTATACTCTTGTCGAGTCGTGTCGAATCGCATCGAGTCGATCGGGCGAGTTGATGTCGCATTGCTAATCATTTCATTAGTATACAAAACCTAAAACCCAACCCACCCAAATGATCATATATCATATGTTACAACCTACAAGACAAAACTATCGATTTTTTTGCACGTTGAGTAAACAAAATCAAATAAAATTCAATTAATATTTTTCAAAATAATCAAGAGGAAACTGAGCCATTGTTATACTACTACCTTTGCTGTTGTAATACATAAGAATCTATATTAATGTTTGTTCCTCTATGCCAAATATAGAAACTCATGATTCAATAGCGTGAAGAATGTCCGCATAACACCTTCCATAAGAGAAATCAATCTTATTGAAAAGATTAGATCAAACCAATTATTTATAATATTACTATCCTTATAAATTAGAATATTTCTATTTCTGCGAGATATATTTCAACACCAAAGATATGATCCAATCAACACTGATCCCTATTCTTTCTGCAGGGAAAAAAGACTTGTGTTGAGCTTACTTAGCTGAAGAATGCAAACTCACCTTTTGAAGCTGCAGTTTGAAATGGTCATTTTTGGCATTCATCCAGAGCAGTGTATATTTATGTGTGTGGAAGTAATCAAGTTTTGAAGGATGATATCAATCACATTCACTATTTCTAATAAAGAAGATCATTATCAAATGCAAAAACAAAAAGAATGTGTTTGCTGAATAAGAATCACATAATATTAGAGATTAAGGAATATATGAGTTGCTCAGGATCAGCATTAAAGTTGATGCTTGATCAAGCATTGACAAGCTTTCAAGGCACTGAATATACTCATCACAGCAACCAAATTATATATAAGCATTTTTGAAAACTAAGAATATTGGAAGATGATAAAGATCAAATATTTCGAAATGAAGCCATATAATCTTGATATCCTTGGTTGAATAACATAACATACTAACACTATGTCACGTTCTTAAGTCGCAACTGGAAGAAGGAATGGTAAAGGAAGTAGAAAGTTAAGGGAAAAAGGAACAGACAATGAGAAACGTAGGGAAGAGAATGAAACTAGGGAAGAAGATGAAAGTTTCCAATACAATATTCGATAAAATGTTTAACGTACAAACATTGAGTTTTATACCCAATACAAAATAAAGCCCAATACTTTAAAGTCTAACAACTTAATAATAGGTTCAAGTCCAATAACAATATTAAGCCCATATCTTGAATAACCGATATAGGAACGTCACATTACCCGTTCCTCAAAAAGATCGTTGACCCCAACGATCATCCTAAAGGATTGATAGCATTAATAAGAAACCTTGGTTGCCCAAACGAGCTGATAAAATTGATATGATAATAATTCCATATACATTCCTTTATATACTCATCCCATGAGTTGCCTCATCAAACCATCCCTGTATAACATTAGGATTAGAATGAAACAGATGTTGCACCTGGATCAAAATGGTGGCACCCTTGATTTGATAGACTGCACATATAGCATTTGGTTCATATATATCATTTTCATCATTCATGTCTTCCATGAAGGAGCTTGTAACAGTAATCCTCTTGTGTGTAGAAGGAGAAAAATCTGCGATTATTAGATACATCATCATCCTCGACCAAACATCTCGTGGTTTAAATAGTTTAATGAAGTCAGAAAATACTTCAATAGTCTCAGTCTTTGTGAATGCTCCATCATGTATCATACACCTCGGAAGTTCAGTGTCCCAATATAAGTTGTTCGAAAGAGTTAATGGTACGGTAGTCTTGGCATTCTTAGAGGGTCTCGGCCAAAATGATAATATAGAGTTTCGGCAGACTGTTTCTATAGATGAAGTAGAATATACTACTACTTCTTTTCTTGATTTCCTCAAACAACCCAATGCTTGATCTAAAAATATTTGGTAGAATCTTTCATCAAATAAAAAATTTCCTTTAACCTCACCACAAACAAATAATTCATTGTTGTCGAAGAGTAGAGAAATATGAGAGTTCTCACTTTTCATTTTAGGATACAAAGAAGTAGGAATCCCTACAACATTGGTCTCACAAGAGTCACATAGTTGATTATCAACCAGGGGATTCAAAAGATGACAAGTTCCATCATCATTTACTACTTTGATTCTAACAATAGACTTACGAATGGGAAAAGTATCGGATATTTTCTTGATAATCTTGAGAGTGACAAGATTTGCCAATATTTTGTCTCATACTCTTATGCTCCCATTTTCACTGAATGATTCAATGTGATGAATTGCAACCATCACTCGAGTAAATATGACATGTTGTACATGAACCATTGGAAGTTTATCTGAACTCCTTAGACTAGAGAAGGTGAACTCAATCAATACCCAAACATCTAAAAGATCAATCCTTAAAACACCCTCATGTTGGGGGCTCATGTTGAGAGATGGAGAAAAAACTGGGTCCAAAATCATACTTGTGAGTGCCAGATAATAGCGTAGACTACGGAGTCTGATGAAGGATAAAACTATCCGACATGGGAGTTCCTTGGACATGTTGCCATCTCCTAAAAGAAAGAAGATGATTTTGCAACATAATTTACGTATAACCATCTCACTACTCACACTTCCACCAACTTCATACATATCAAATCCTTCAACCACAATACTAATAGCTTTGTTTTCAAGTAGAATGACTAAGTCAATCAATGAAACATTCTTTTTTGTCAATCCGTCGTTAGATAAACCGAGTGAAATCAAATCATCACATGGTAAAATTAAAACTTCCAACTTGAATTTCATGTCGCGTATGTTGCAACAAGCACATGCATAGCAAAGAATAAAACCCAACAAGTCTTTAGTTTTAGTGACTTTCTTATTTTTCGACTCAAATTCCTTCTTATCAAGCCTGAAATTGTGCAGAACGTACACAACTAATGCAACTAAAGCAATAATTTTCACATGATAGCAAGTAGAGAAAGAATCAATAAATTGAAATAAGCTTTTGCTTATCAAAAAGAGTTTACGTTCATTTTTTTCTTCAATATGTTTAGCTTCAAGCAACTTACTCACTATTTTGATTTCTTCCGGGGCTAGAGGTTGCTTTTGTGGCTCGGGTTTTCTGTCTCCAAGAGATCTTTCTCTGATGGGGAATTTAGAAACAACACTCTTTCCTTTACTTAAACAAATTTGACCCCAAGACATCAAATCTCTACGAGCTAGCATGATAGTGATCACATTCTGTGGAACATGGGCCATATTTACGTACTTGTGTCCCATGATATTCGAATTAACATCACCAAAATCCTTAACATCAAATTTGTGCATGGGAAATGATACAACTCTCTCGGTTGTTTCCACATGAATATCACCATAAATGTCAAAGTTAAATCCTTTATCAGTAGCATTAGCAAAAGCATTGACATGTACTTCTTTAAAGCCCATTCCATGTGGCTCATGTTTTCTGGATCTAGTATGCATCCATGTAATTCTATCTACATTAGAGTCATTCCCACTTTCGGTAATCCATTTTGCAGATGACTCGAGGGAAATATTTTTGACAGAAGAATGTAGTGTACCAATAGAACATTCTTTTAAATAATTTTTTTCTTCAGGTTCAGAAAATAACCGTTGATTCACTCCTGGAGAGACTAAAGATTCAGCCTTAATACTGCAAAAATCACTAACACCTTTAAAATCAAGAACAACTTTAGGCTTGAGAAGTTCCGAGTTATTAGGTTTATTTGCTTCTACCTTCCTTGTGTGTATAAGAGTTTATTGTCTCTGATTTGTGTGGTCAAACTGCTCAAGTAAGGCAGTAACAAAGTCTATCCAAGACCAAGAAACCATCTTAGATATATAGCACTCTAACCACTTCTTTGCTATACCGATAAATGCTATTGTGGCAAAATCGAACCATTCTTGATGAAAGCTTGGATTCACTATACGAAAATAAGGACTAAGGCGTCGGAGTCAACGCCGTGGATCAATTCCATCGAATGGGGGTGGATCTCTTTTGGACGGATGATATAGTAGATGAGTTTGTTCAACTCATAGTCTAGGATCTAGTTTGGAGTCAACCTTTGTTTGAGTTTCTTTAACGAAGGTGTCGTTTGGCAACGGAAATGTACATGTGGTAGATCTAGAGGGATAGGAATCAGTACACATATTGTCTATGGTAGAAATCGATTGCGCTCCGATACCACTTTATCACATTCTTAAATCACAACTGAAAGAAGGAATGGTAAAGGAAGTAGAAAGTTAAGCGAGAAAAGAACAGACAAGGAGAAACGCACAGAAGAGAATGAAAATAGGGAAGAAGATAAAAGTTTCCAATACAATATTCGATAAAATGTTTAACGTACAAACATTGAGTTTTATACTCAATACAAAATAAAGTTCAATACTTTAAAGTCTAACAACTTAATAATGGATTCAAGTCCAATAACAATATTAAACTCATATCTTGAATAACCGATATAGGAACGTCATACACTAGATAACAGATGTTCGTTCATTTTTCGCACAAAAATGGTGTAAACATAATAAAAACCATGTAAATACAACCATAAAAAAATAGACAGCAATAAATAATAAATTCTGCTCCAAAGCAAATGCATTCAGAGACAACACACAAACCTATCAAAAATTCATATGCAATCTACATCAAATCAATTTAATGAATCGCCTTCACTTCCAAAGCACTACCATAGCTTAAGAACAACAACCATCCAGGTTTGTGACAGAAAGCAATTAAAACAAGATTATTGGGTATGTGAAATTAGGGCTTCATTCGTGTGGGACGGCGAAGGAAATAAGGGCCAACATTGTATTTTATTGGGCCGTAACTCAATGTCAAATCAACGTTTATTCCGAGTTTATTGGGCCCAATAGATATAGGCCAATAGACTAGGATCCGAGTCATCTTCCACTACCAGACCTACGTTACAAAATATTCATCTTTTTGAAGTGTGCATTCAAATCATCCATTTTTTAACGCATATAAAATAAATAAAAAATTATAGTTTGTTCATCATTAAAATCAGTTTATCATCATTCTAATTTTAAAAAATGAATAATTTATCTTACTATAAATAATTATAATTATTATTTTTAATATACGAAAATAATGTATTCAACCCATGGTAGTCATATCATCCGGTATAACGGTGATACCATTAAATATCGGTTATGACCGGTACACCGATATATCATCAGTATACCACCGATATATAAGAAAAAATCGTTTGTACCGATCATGACCGGTATAAACGGTACCGATCGATTTAACTTCCTTGATTCAACCATCAAATTTTATAGTTTTGAAAAATTAATCACATAATTTGTAATGTCATATTTAGTAACTTTAGAGTTGCCAGATTTGGTCATCTAAGTTTGCAACATTTATCAAAACAAATCTCTAAAGTCGCAAAATCGATTACCAAAATTTGATTTTGATCGATTACTTTATTTGACAAAATTAAAAACTTTGGGGGACCAAATATATAATAAAAATTAAACTTTTAGATAACTTTACCAAAACTTATAAAATATGAAAATTGATTTTAAAATTTTTTTACTTTGAAAATTAAAATTGCCTAAAATATAAAAATATAATAATCAAATTTGCTTCTAATCTTTTTTATATTTAAAAATATATCATTATTTACCAAAAATATTTTAAAATTTAATATACTCATATATCACCACATTTATCAAATATTATAAAATTAAATACAACTTAATTTTGAAAAGTTGTACGACAAACATGATCCTTCCACGTGTCCAGTATTATTATGATCATCCAAGCGGTAAGTTTCTCAATTATCTGCAAGTTGCAAAAATTGGAACGGAATCGAAAACAGCTTACAGAACATGTGTAGCTATAGCTAGTTTGTTTCCATAATCTGATTGATCAAAAAAACAGGAAAACGTAGCCCATAAGGTCATGAATCGTGGGAAGCTTATTGAACTTCAATTTGGGTTCCAGAGCTTTTTGTATGCGTGTTATTATGATGATCAGTTTACAACTTGTCTATTATAGATTCACTGTAGAACGAAGAAGGGGGAATGTCAAGTTCCCCCGTTTTCCTCGCAGTATATTACTGTTGTTCTTTGGGATTACTTGCGTTGCATTTTACAATTGAAAGGGAAAGATACCTTATTTGACTGGTGTATTTGCTAGTTTAAAGCTTTTAACCTTGTTGATGTGGAGATTTTCCTGCTTTCAATTCATTCGGACCACTTATTTCAAGTTTAGGAAGTCAAGGTGTTCGACTAAATGCCACAGAGAATTCCCATCAAACCTCTAGCACTATCTTCATCATCAATGTTGATTACGACATGCTGAAGCTAATGTCTGTACGCTTTCTATACTTTACCTTGTTATTTCATTATCATCCTTGTCATCATCACTATCATTTCTTCTCTCAATAATTCATCATTACAACTAGTTCTTCAATGTGAGTAAAATTATCTATTTATCCATCATCAGGTGAATCTCTAACCTAACAGTTTTGCTATGGCTTGATACCTTTATTTGGCTTATATTTATTGTTCATTTTACTTGTGGACACAAAGCTTTTTCCCTGGTTAGATTCTAACCATATGTGAGGGGACCCTGGTTGGGTTCATCTAAACACAACACAGCATCTGGTCAGTGAGACAGTTCACTGATCTTCCTACATCAACTCAACCCTTCCCTCCTTCGGGTCCCCCCACTTCAATCTTGTCCGTAGATGAACAGTTATTAACGAATCATGTTAAAAAAGAGACCCAAACTGTCAAATTTTATTACCGCTTCTTGCTTGCTTTTGTTTACAGTTTTCCTATATATTGGAACTGAACTTGGGTGCCACCAAGCTTTGATATTTCTGTATTTTTTTATTATTGAGTCTGATTCTTATATGCTTTTATTACTTCTTGATTAGAGTAGAAGAACTGAGAAGGTCGTAGTTGTATTGTACCCATTAAAGAGAAAAGACTGAACAATGCACCCAAATGCATAGAGAATTGTGCCTCTTGGGATTGCCTGTGAAGCTGCTAATTCTTGTCTTCTTCAGTAAAAGAATTGGTTCATAGAAAGACACACACGCCCATCAATTGTGCTCAGTCACTGTTATAAATTGTGCCTTTAGACCATCAAACTTGAAGAAACTCCCAAGTTTCGACTTGATGCCTATTTCTCCAAGCTCTACAGGTACTCTCTGTGTGTAAGCAAATTTTACTCTTCCTTTTTTGGACTCTACTTTTATACTGATATATGTTTCTTTTGAAGCTCTACATTTAGCAACTCTGATATTCTTTAATGACTGTAGATGAGTTTAAGACCATGTTGGATGTCTGTGAAGAAGAAGAAGAATCACCACAAGTTATTGAGAAGAAAAGAAGATTAAGCGTTAATCAAGTGAAGGAATTAGAGAAAAGCTTTGAACTTGATAACAAGCTAGATCCTGATAGGAAGATGAATTTAGCTGTGGAACTTGGCTTGCAAACTAGACAAGTCGCAGTTTGGTTCCAAAACCGCCGTGCCCGTTGGAAAACAAAGCAATTAGAGAGAGATTACGTTGTTCTTAAAGCCAATTTTGATGCACTTGAACACAAAATGAAGAAACTACAGCATGAAAAAGAAGCTTTTCTTAAAGAGGTACTTTTCTTCTGAAACTCAAGCGTACTTTGAAGCTCTACATTTTTTAATCTGGTTTCGCTTCAGATTGAAGAACTTAAGTTGAAGCTGAAAGAAGATGACCAAAGTGAAACCAGAGTATTGAACTAAACCTTCATTATTCAAGTTCTATATTCTTCGTTTTTTTGAATCTGGTTATTGGGTTTTTGCTTCAGATTCAAGAACTGGACGAAGAAGTATTACCCAGTACTAAATCCAGCTTCAAGAACAAAAACCTAGAATTCATGATCGGTGGAGGATCATACGACAGTGATTCTAGCGCAATAATGAACGGCGATGGCAGCCCCACGGAGGCGATTTCTTTAATTCCTCCTCCGATGACCCAATCTTCAGATAAGAAAACAGTTCATGGAGAAGAAGAAGCTGTGGAGCGCAAATTTTTAGGTGAAGATTGTTGCAGTAGTTTGTTTTGTATGGATCAAGCCCCGACCCTTCACTCGTATTTTTCCGATGACTGGAACTAGCCGTCATTCTCTTGAGACGACGACGATGATGAAGCTTTGAGGCGTTCTTCTTGAACCCACGAAAGCAGCCATGGCTTGTACCTTCCCAAGAGACCGATAATTTTGTATAGAATCTTCTTCACAATTTCGGGATTGGTACAAATTATTATTAAAATATTAATATTATGTTCTGGATGAATTGCCTGATATTTTAGTCTTTTGCATGTATTTTGAAAATTGCATTTAATGTTTTGTAATAAAATAAATTGAATTCTAGAACAAAAATGATTTATGATTTATGATTAAGATTGCACGTTAAAGATACATAAGAATAAACAATTTATAAATATATTGAATATCGTTGTAAATATGAGATTCTTAATAGTAAAATAAAATATGATTTTTTGAAAGATATATTTATTATTCTGATTCCATATCTATCTTCCTATTTGATTCTGAATTCAATGAATAATTTAAAAATACATTATGTTTACCATGAGAATGTTAAGGCTATATTCTACAACGGATCTAAGAATATATTTTATTTATTAAAACGCGTTTTGGGTAATTTTACAGAACACTTATCCGATTAGATTCTGTATTATGTAGAATGCATTATTGCATTATGAAGAAAAACAACTAGAATGCAAAATGACCAATTTTGGTTGATTTGAGATTGTATAATGCATTATTATTTTTACAATCACCATAATACTCTTAAAACACTACATTTCATTTAAACTTTTTTATTCATAATGTTTTCATACCGATTGATATAATAAAAATCGAACGACACTAGTATTTTGATCAGTATTCCCAGTACTAGGTTTACGGTTCGGAATCCGGGTTTTACCTGTTGACCCAAAAAAAAATTATTTCGTACCGGTCTGAACAGAAACGGTACACAAACCGGTAATCTTGTCGATGTCGATAATATAGTGAGTAAGGATTTGAATGCAAACAATATTGTTGTATTTTAATTTCAGTGAAATGATATTTTCATCATACTTATAACTATAATGGTAAAAACGTATATTTTAACTGAAAATGCATTATCAATCTTAATTCATACAGAACATGATTTTATTCTACAACTCAATATATAATTTACAGAACACCCAATTCATTTTTTATATGTAATTACATTATGAAAATACATTCTCAAACTGCATTCTAAATCTCAAAATACACGCAGAATATAGCCTAAATGTTGTAGTATTATGTAAAAATTATAATAATACTGATGAGACCATCGGAACCCGGTACCCCGAACAGGGTCCGAACCATCCCAAGCTATGGCGGCCCAAGCGAGTGGACCAAGCTTGGAGGTCAAATTAAAGGAAGGCCCATTTGTGTGGCTGCCCCGATCGGGCATATTAGGCGATCGGTCCCAAGGTGTGGGACCCAACCTCCCATGAAGCGTCAGACCGTTCGGTCCACTAGCTGCAGATTCCCCCTCGGGCCATTTCCGATCGTCCTGTATGATAGCGAGCCACGACAAATCAGTCAGGACTATGGTCCAGTCATGGGAGCAAGCCGCTAAAGGCCAAAGAGTAGCCGGCTGGCAGCGCCGTAAGGCCTAAGCGCCGTGCAGCCACTGTAGAGCCAGTTCCGGCGGCTGATCCGCCTGGCGTTAGCCGACCTATTGGCAAAGGACAAGCACAAAACGACGGCCTACTGCACGTAGTACAGTGCAGGTATAAAAAGGACGCTGAGAGAACGAAAGAGGAGAGAGCCTTTTTGAATCAGAAAGAAAGGACGGAAGAAGTTTGGGATCCTCCTGGTTCTTCCTCCCCACATCCGTGGTTTCACAGCTCCTCTCGATTTATTTTCGAAGCGCTTTGTGGTCCCCCTTTGTATTGATCTGAAAGCATGCATTGTATGATCCTGTTTTCGGTTATTGGAAGGGCTAAGGGCTTTTCTTTCCGCCCTTAGTCAAGTGGTTTTTTCCTCGCTTCCGAGGTTTTCCACTCTAAATCCTTTTTGCCTTCTATGCCTCTAAACCGTTAACTCTTCTCCACACATGAACAAATCATAACCGAGTTCGTCTTGTAACGAACCGGTCGACTGTTGACACCCCTGGTTTTCTAACCACAACAAATACATTATAATATTAAAATGCATTTTGATAATATATGTTAACTTTAATGAAGTTGTTAGATAGGTGATCATTTTATTAATTTTTACCTTTGTATAATAAGAAATTTAATTCCTATTTTTCAAATCCACATAATCGAATACATGATTATAAATTATACTTTTGAAGCACTTATAATTCAATTCAGTTTTTGGGCTATTTCGTGTGAATAATGTAAGGAATATATTATTTTTGGGCTAATCACGTTCACTAAACACGGTTGTTTTTCGTGTACTCGGCATCCTAAATTCTAAAAAAATGTGATCACGTTCACAAAACATGGTTGCATTTAGTGTATGTAATCACCCTAAAGTAATAAATGTCTTTTTCCTATAGTATTTGGGGAAAATAGCCAATTTTTTTGTTATGTAGCAACTAGGGGTGAAATGGAACCGAACTAGTTCGCGAACCTCTCGAGACGAGATTCTCAATGTTCGAGTTCAAATTTCTAACGAACCGAATCTCGAACCTCAAATTTCTAATGAACTGAGTCGAATCGGTTCACAAGCCAATAATATTTATAGTTTTTTACACTAAAAGAATATTATTTAATGAATATAAGGATCATCGATAAATGTTTTCCAAAGTTTGATTACTTATTTTGTACACTTTAAATCATCGTCTTTCACTATTTCAAACATATATATAGTTATTCTAATTATTTTCATAAAAATAAAACCTAAATTATAAAATATTCAGTGTTTTTATAGTTCAGAGATATATATAGAATGATAATTAATTATAATACATAGATAATTATTACATCCTTCTGTATATATATTAGTAAAAAGACATTCAAAAACATTAATCTCTTCAAAAAATCACTCGTATTCAAATTTTCATACATGTAATAGCCAAAGATGCGTTGTTTGTTTGGTAACACTTCATATTATAGCAAAAATACATGATTTTTAGACATGCTTACGAAACCTCGTTCTATGAGACCAGATACGTCAAGATCCATTGATTCTTAATCGGGTTTGTCGACAGTCTAGATATTATGTATTTGAACGATTTAGTCATATGTTCGATCGAAACCCATACACATCCTATCTAATGATAAAGTTTGAGAGAAACTGAAGGGTATACTAGTAATTTTAAAATTTGAAAATTAGTTAAAATTAAAATGTTGTTTATTACTCATAAGTGTAAAATTGATAAATAAAATAAAATGTAACTAATTCTGTGATATTCATTTTACAATTTTTACTTCCCTTCTCATAATAGGTTTGTTTGGTTCAACTTTTTAAAATTGCGGTGTGGTGAGGTGTGGTGAGATGTGGTGAGGTGTGGTGAGGTGTAGTGAGGTGTGGTGAGATATGATGATCGTGAATTTTTAAGTATGTTTGGTAAAATAGCGATATTATGATCGTGATTTATGTAAAAATATTAATATATCTTTATATATATATAATAATAAATATAATTATATTATAATTAATAGAAGTAAGGGCAAATGAGTCTTTTCCAAAATCACGATGAGGCCACAGCTTGTTTTAATAGCTGTGATGATATTGTTATTTTTTAACGATTATCACATCGCAATTAACATTATGTTTTGTGCACATTAAAAAAATCACAATTTCAACATCTCACCGCATCTCACCGTTGTTTTAATTGGGTACCAAAGAAACCCAATAAGTAGAAGTTGAAAATTGTACAAACACAACCTAAATTTAGTATTATAATTTATCGATTAGTTCAGATTTAAAACTCAAATTATTTACAATTTTCAAATTTATGTAAATATTTAAATATATTTTATTTGAAAAAAAGGAAATGTACGAACTCCATTAAGTAGATGTGGACAAGTGAGAAGGAATGTATTAATAAATAGTACAGTAAATTAAAATGCAATAATAATAAAAAGGAGAAGATAATGTGGGAAGGAGACAAAGCTTGTCATAATGGACCCAGTATATGGGCCCAATCATAATTAGCCACGGACTAGATAAGGTTATTTGTCAACTTATGTCTATAAAATTTAACTATTAAATAATTATTAATGAGAAAATTATACGTATCTTATATTATATTTAAATTGGTGTAAAAATGATATAGATCAAATTCAAGATGTATTCATAATTTTAAAACATTTAATAATGATTCTCGAATTCTCGATTAAGTAGTTTTTCTGTAAAAGGTTTTAACAAGTTATTTTTTATTTTTTTTAAAATTTAGAAATATAATTATTACAATTTTTAAGGTGTATGGTTGAACATTTGGAACTAGATAACATATAATAATGAATTTCAAAATATCCAATTTTCTACAAAATGTAATAATGATCTTATTACAATAACAGTATTTCGGAATTAATAATAAAATACTAAAATTATTTCAATATTTGAACCAAAATTCATACATTTTGGTCACATTATTTCAATATAATGCATCTTAATTAAAATTTAAATAAAAATGTTTTATCCAAAACTAAAACCTTGATCACAATTTTCGTAAACCGTTTATAGAATAACTTTCAATTTTATCGGCTTTTATTTTAAAATAAGTGTAGAAAGTTATGAAATGTCTATATTTACAAGAAAGCAAAAGGGAAGAAGGATCATCTTTTTGAATCTTAGATTCGATTTTATCTGATTTCTCTTGACGTTAGATTCATAAGAATAGTTTAGCAATCTAACTTCGTATAGATGGCTTAATCTCTTTAAAACGTTATTCGTTATAGTACATTTTTCGAAAGATTTTTCTCTCATTACCATGGTTTTTCCATTTTTTATGAGATTTTTCACGTAAAACACAGTGCGCATCCATCTCATATTCTAGCTAAGCTATCTCCACAAACAACTAAAATCTAAAACCTGATTTTACTAATATTAACCACCCCTGACTAGTGACTTTTGATTTATGTTCTAAAATCGGAACAGATTTGACCCTTGAATTGGTACAAAACTGATGGGTGGGTTCCTCCACATGATGCGTGATCCACATTAAGAATATAAATAAAATTATATTCAGACTTGATAAATATTCGGTGGATATTTGACTAACCATCAATATGATATTTAGGAAAAAATATATTCTTCATACTCCTATAAATTGAGGGCACGTGAGCCTTAATTCATCATCTCATACAAATCCAACAATCTCAAGATCTCAGTTGAGTATTCAAGAGAGGAATAGAAAAAGAGAGAGAAAATAGATTCAAGAAGAAAGTTGTTCTTCTTGAATTCATGTTCCCGAAGGTTTTCAGAAGTGTATAATATTTAGAAATATTTCCTAAATATTCGGGGAATATCAAAATAGTTGTGTTAGGTAATCACTGTTTTTTACCGTCTATTTTGGTTTTCTATTCTAGTTATTTATCTAGATTATATTCTATATGTATCCATACTATTGGTAATAGTTGAAGTTTATCTGATGGGATCCGTGGACTAGCCCTATTTGGGGTGAACCACTTTAAATCTCGGTGTTTATTTATTTATCATATTTGCATTATCGATACCTCGATTTCATAACATTCGCTATGTGCCCAACAAGTGGTATCGGAGTTAGATTCAGTATTGATATCAACTTATCGTATACTATGTGGTTACCATTAAGTGGACCCTCCACATCAGAAAATAAGTTTGATTATTTTTCACAATTTTTAACTGATATTGGGCCTATGGAGGTTAAGACAAGCAATATGATTAAATTAAATTGGTCGAATTACTACATGTGGAAGAACAAGATGAAAGATCTTTTGTTCGTGACGAAGATGCATTTACCGGTGTTCGGCGAATCCATACTGGAGGGAAAGTCCAATGCTTATTGGTATTTCTAGCATCAACAAGTATGCAGTTTTATCCGGCAGTATGTCGAAGAAATGTGTATAATCACATTTGTGACGAAGTACAAGCGAAAAGTCTTTGGAAGAAACTTGAGGAATTATATGATTCAAATAGCGGCTACAACAAATTGTTCTATTGGAACAACTTGGCTCTCACAAAGTACAAGAAGAGTATTTTAATCGTTGATCATTTGAATAATATTCAAGGGATATTAGCTCAACTCGCAACAATATGTATTAAACTTGACGATGAATTAAATGCACTATTGATTTTGAAATCCTTATCGGAATCATGGGAGCCGTTGAATGTATCACTTACTAGTTCTGGTAATATTACTGTTGAATTAGTTAAAAGTGGAATTCTAAATGAAGAAATGAGAAGACGGACTCAAGAGACATCATCGTCGCAGTCAGATATTATGATTGCTGATTCTATGGGAAAGAATTCTAAACAAAGCTCAAGATCTGTGAAGCATGGAAAAACCGAGGGAAGTCAAACAAATACGCCAATGTCGAGTGTCATCATTGCAAGAGGAAAAGTCATATCAAGGGAAATTGATATGACTTTTTTTCACAAATCGTCAAGTTTAATACCTATTGTTGCGAGTTGAGCTAATATCCCTTGAATATTATTCAAGTGATCAGCGATTAAAGTACTCTACTGGTACTCTGTCAGAACCAAGTTGTTCAAATAGAACAATTTGTTGTACCCATTCTTTGAGGTATATAATTCTTAAAGTTTCTTCCAGAGACTTTTCGCTTGGATTTCGTCACAAATGTGCTTATACACATTTTCTTCGACATACTACCAGATAAAACTGCATACTTGTTGATGCTTGAAATCCCAATCAGCATTGGACTTTACCTCCTGTATGGATTCGTCGAACACCGGTAAATGCATCTTTGTCACGAACAAAAGATCTTTATCTTGTTCTTCCACATGTAGTAATTCGACCCATTTAATTTAATCATATTGTTTGTCTTAACCTCCATAGGCCCAATATCAGTTAAGAATTCTAAATGTGGACTATTCAAACAAGAACAAGCTGCAAAAGACAAAGGACGTGATTGCAGTGATGATGAGCAAACCAATATAGTCGGGGAATTCAACTTCGTGTGTGACGATGATGTTGTGAATTTCGCATCTCAAGAGACGAGCTAGATTATTGATTGCAGAGCTACAGTTCATGTGACATCCCGCAAGAAATGCTTCTCATCCTACACACATGGAGATTTTGGTGTGGTTAAGATGGGAAATGAAAATCTCTCCAAAGTTGTTGGCAAATGATATATTTGTTTAGAGATGGAGAATGGTACCAAATTGGTATTGAAGGAGGTTCGGCATGTTCCAGACGTGTGGCTAAACCTCATATCAGTTGACAGACTCGATAATTAAGGTTTCTGTAATACCTTCTATGATGGCCGATGGAAACTCACCAAGGGTTCGTTGGTGATTGCTCGAGGCAAGAAGTGCTCAAAATTGTATATGTTGCAAGCAAAAATTTCCTCTGAACACGTGAATGTTGCTAATGATGAAAAATATGGTGGAGTTGTGGCACAAAAGCCTCGGACATATGGGCCTGAAAGGAATGAAGACTCTGCTTAAGAAGCAAGTACTTGTTGGAATGAATCATACAAAATTGAAGAGATGTTCTCACTGTCTCATCGGAAAACAAACCAGAGAGTAGCTTTCACAGTAGACCACCTTCAAGAAAAGATGACATATTGGAGTTGATACATTCAGATGTATGTGGACCGATGTCGAAATCACTTGGAGGGGCCAAGTATTTTGTGACATTCATCGATGATCATTCTAGGAAAAACTGGGTCCACCTGTTGAAGACAAAGGATCAAGTCTCTATTGTTTTCAAGCGGTTTGTGAAGTTGGTTGAATGACAAACTGGAAAGAAGGTGAAGTGTATCCGAACAGACAATGGTGGAGAGTATATTGGACCATTTGATGCTTATTGCAAAGATAATAGTATTCGGCATAAGAAGACACCACCGAAGACACCGCAGCTAAATGGGTTGGCAGAGATATTTAACAAGATTTTGGAGAAGAGAATACGATGTCTACTATCTCAAGCAAAGTTGCAAGAAAATTTTTGGGGAGAGGTCACTCTGACAGCATCCTATCTACTGAATCTCTCGCCATGTGTTCCTCTTGCGTATGAAACCCCGAAGAAGGTGTTGTTAAAGAAATAGATTTCTTACGACCATTTGCGGGTTTTCGGGTGTAAGGCTTACGTTCACATTCCGAGAGATGAACGATCCAAGCTTGATCCCAACACTCGTCAATGTGTCTTTATCGGATATGGCCAAGATGATCTTGGATTCAGATTTTATGATATAGCTACTAAGAAACTTATTAGAAGTCGTGATGCCAAGTTCGTTGAAAACGAAACCATCGTGGATATTGGAACGGGTAGCAAAGATGTTGCTAAGTCAGATGCTGATTCAACAAACCTGAGAGTTATGCCTCCAACAACGGTACCAGGACATGTTGGATATGATGAATTTCATCCATCTGAGGATGAAGATGAATCAGAAGTTCCTGAAGAAGTTCCAGTTAACGATGCTGATGAGGGTGAAGATGAAGTACTAGTCCCTGGTGGTTCTCATGTTCAGACTACGAGATCCGATAGAGTTATACAACTCTCTACGAGATATCCACTAGATCAATATGTGTTATTGACTGACGTGGGAGAACCAAAATCCTACGAGAAAGCATTGAATGATGAATTCAAGCAGAAGTGAATTGAGGCTGACGAAATGAAGTCATTGCATGAGAATGCTACTTTCGATCTGGTAAAGTTGCCTAAAGACAAAAAGACTTTGAGGAATCGGTGGATTTTCAGGATTAAGCATGATGATCATAATCCACAACCACGGTTTAAAGAAAGGTTTGTTGTGAAGAGATTCAGTCAAAGAAAATGGATTGACTTTAACGAGATATTTTCACCCGTTGTGAAGATGACATCTATTCGGACTGTGCTGGGGTTAGCAACATCTCACAACCTGAAGGTTGAACAAATGGATGTGAAGACTTCATTCCTACATGGAGATTTGGAAGAATAAATCTATATGCACCAACCGGAAGGCTTTGTGAAGAAGGGGTAAGAGGGTTATGTTTGTAAGCTAAAGAAGAGTCTTTATGACTTGAAACATGCACCGAGACAGTGGTATAAGAAGTTTGAGTCTGTTATGGGAGAGTAAGGATACATGAAGATTACTTCAGATTACTGTGTATTCACAAAGAAGTTTTCTGAAGATGATTTATCGTACTATTGTTGTACGTTGACGACATGCTTATTGTTGATCAAAACTGTTCGAGGATTGCTGACTTAAAGCAGCAATTGAGTAAATCTTTTGCGATGAAAGACTTGGAACAAGCGGAGCAAATTCTTGGTATGAAGATCATGAGGGATAAGAATGCCAAGAAGTTATGGTTGTCACAGAAGAAGTATATTGAGAAAGTACTTCGAAGATTCAACATGGACAAATCTAAAGCGGTTAGTTGTTCTCTAGATAATTACTTTAGATTGAGTTCTAGTCCTTCTACAGATAAAGAGAAGGATGAGATGGCTACGGTGCCATATGTTTCAGATGTTGAAAGCTTCATGTACACCATGACGTGTACACGGCCAGACATTGCTCACTCTATTGGAGTTGTGAGTCGTTTTCTATCGAAACCGAGCAAGGAGTATTAGGTTGTAGTGAAGTGGATCCTTAGGTATCTACGTGGAACCTCTAAGATGTGTTTGTGTTTTGGAGAAGGTGATCCAATAATGGTTGGATACACAGATGATGACATGGCATGAGATGTTGATTCGGGGAAGTCTACATTTGGATACCTGATTACTTTTTCAGGGGGAGCTGTTGCATAGCAATCTAAAATCCAGAAGTGTATTGCTCTTTCGACAACGGAGACTGAGTTCATTGTAGTAACTGAGTTTGCAAAGAGTTATTGTGGTTGAAGAAGTTCTTAAAAGAACTTGGTATCGATCAGCAGAATTATCAGCTATTCCGCGATAGTCAAAGTGCGATACATCTAGCGAAGAATGATTCGTTTCACTCGAGATCCAAGCATATTGATGTGAGATATCGTTGGATTCACAAGGTGTTGGAGAAAAGATTGTTACGACTTGAGAAGATCCACATTGAAGAGAATGGATCAGATATGATGACAAAAGTTTTGTCAAGATCCAACTTTGAGTACTGTCGAGATACAACTGGATTGGTGGATTCCTCCATGTGTCGGGAGGGGGAGAATTGATGGGTTGATCCCTCATGATGTGGGGCCCACATTAAGAATATAAATAAAATTATATTCATATTTGATCAATATTTGGTAGGTATTTGGCTAACCCCCAAGAGGATATTTAGGGAGAAATATATTCTCTCTACTTTTATAAATTGAATGCACTTGAGCTTCAATTGATCATCCCAAACAAATCCAACAATATCAAGATCTCAGTTGAGTATTCAAGAGATAAGATAAAAAGAGAGAGAAGAGATTCAAGAATAAAATTGTTCTTCTTGAATTCGTGTTTCTGAAGGTTCTTCAGAAGTGTGTAATATTTAGGAATATTTTCTAAATATTTGGGGAATATCAAAATAGTTAAGGGGTAACCGTTGTGTTAGGTAAACACTGTTTTTTACCGCATATTTTGGTTTTCTATTCTAAATTATATTCTCTATGTATCCATACTTTTGGTAATAGTGTAAGTTTCTCTAATGGGATCCGTGGATTAGCCCTATTTTGGGTGAACCACTTTAAATCTCGGTATTTATTTATTTATCATATTTACATCGTCGATACCTCGATTTCATAACTTTCGTTGCCAGCCCAACAAAAACCCGATTCGATTGTGATTTGACTCCTTTAATTTGGTAAATTTTCATATTGATCTAAAATGTCATTTGGATATAGACGATATGGTAGATTTATTAATTATTATATTTTAAAAAATTAATATAATTCAAACTTAATTATTTTTTGTTTCAATAAAAACAAAACTATCAAATCTACTATTCCTAACCATCTCGAGAGGATAACATAATATTATAATATACTCTTATCTTTTAATTAATTCTTTTTATATTTTTAAAATTGATTTAATATTTATTGTTATTGTTAATTTGTTATTAGATCAAAACTTGAAGAAAAACGAATAAAAATGTAATAATCATTTTAAATATTTGTTGGACACAAAAAACAAAATGTCTCAAACCGGTTCGATACCTATCCGATCCGTTGGAAAAAAGATTCTGTCCATTTTAGAATATAGCTTTTTATAGATTAAAACATAATATAATGAACAAAGCCAATGCCAAAGCCAAAGCCAAATACAAATACAAATACAAATACAAATACAAATCACAATTAATAGGAAAGTCCTATCCTTGGACGGATCTAATTCAACAAAATCCATCATTACAGGCACTGACTAAATGTTCCACCCATGGTTTTTCCAGTTCTCCAGATCCGATTCAAACCGATTCGCATGTTATTTTAAAAAATCGGCGTGGTTCTCCTAAAAACGGTTACTCATATTAC
>RWGZ01001498.1:50394-76901 GCA_009725065.1 Utricularia reniformis
ATTTACACTATTTTAAATATTATATGTTAATTACGCAATTTGCTCCTTTTTTTATATAACAAACAAGTTATATTCAATTCAACCTACTTAAAACTGGTACTTGTTGGTATTTTATTTAAATACTATCCAAAACTGATATGCTCAAAATTTTCGATATATCGAACTAATATACCGAAAATTTAAAATAGTGATTTCAATGTCTTTTTTTCAATATTTCAACTTATGGAACCTATACCATAAGTACCATGCATACGAGTTAAATTAATACAAACACTATTAACATGTATCACAAATCAACCTTATCGATATACAACGAGTACCATGCATACTCATTAAATCGGTACAAATGATAATGATTAGTATAAAAACAATCTTGCGTATTCTAACCCAATCAACCTTATCGATATACCATAAGTACCATGTATATTAGTTAAATGAGTGCAAACAATATCGACCAAGATTGATATACCATAAGTATCATTGCATACAGGTTAAATTAGTATGAACAGTAATGACATGTATCACAAATCAACCTTACCAATGTACCATGAGTACCATGCATACTCATTAAATCAATACGAACGGTAACAATTAGTAACAAAACAATTTTGCTTATTCTAACCCAATCAACATTATCGATATACCATACCGTGCATATTAGTAAATGAGTGCAAACGATATCGACCAAGATTGATATACCATAAGTACCATGCATACGGGTACGAACAATAATGACCGGTATTAGAACAATCTAGCATATTCTAAATTTGTAACACAATCAACTATGATCGATATACTATGAGTACCATGCACATGCATTAAATCAGTACGAACCGTAAGGATAAGTATCAGAACAATTTAGCCTATTCTAACCAAATCAACCGGATTGATATACCATAAGTACCATGCATATTAGTTAACTAAGTACGAACAGCACCAACAAATATCAGAATAATCTAACCTATTATAGCATGTAGTGTATTTGCTTGTCTTATCTAAACCAGCTGAATTCACTAAAAAACACACTGATAGATAAATTAGGAGCATACAATATACATGCCTATGCCTGTGCGGGCGCCTCCTTGTGAGCATTCAAAGAAAAGTACAAATTCTTTCATTCAGGCCTCACGGTACCTTTTCAAATCAAAGGTTAATGTTCTTGAGCAGCTGAAACGCAAGCATAAACACATGAATTCCATACATCAACAGAAAAGGGGATAGATTAAGAAAGTTTGATTTCTCACCCTCTATCGGAATCCCGATAAACACCAACCAGAGCTTCGGCTTTGTCATAGAAATTATCTTTGAGTGAAATTACAATGCTCTGAAATCCACAACCGAGATCAGTCTCTTCACCCAACATCCCACTTCCACAAGATTTTGATCGGATAAAGCCGGCGACTTTGGCAACGTTTAAATTATCCAATGCCGCATCCACTTCATCCAATATAAAAAACGGAGAAGGCCTGAAACTGTGAAACCCAAGATTTGAGATACATAAAATTAGCACACATTAATAAAACTAAAATAACATTAAATTAAAATCTAGTCAGAAAACAACTCCTAACACAGAATTAATCATTTTGCACAAGTAGAGGAATAGCTTGTTATATATGAACTCCTGTTCTTGAGCTATTTCTTTTAGATTCTGTAATTTTTCTTTAGTTCAAATTTCTCAACTTCCATGTACCTGTGGACTGCGAATAGCAATGCGAGTGCAGCAACAGTTTTTTCACCACCAGAAAGTTGAGACATGTCCCTGTATCTCTTAGATGGTGGCATGGCACTGTACTTGATCCCATATAAGTAAGGCTCATCAGGGTTCTCCAAATTTAAATATGCTGTTCCACCGACAGCATGAGTACTGCTCTGTCCTCCCACAAGGTAGGTATTGCTCTTCGTGAGTTCGTTGTATATTTTGTTTATGTTACTCGATATATGATTAAAAGCTTCCATAAATAACTCTTGCCTAGGATGAAGGTCAGCAAACAGGTGATAAAAGCATACACAACTTAGTCAAGATAATTACTCGCAAGCCATGGACGTACCTGATCTGCTTCACTTTATTGTATTCAGCAGTTATTTGGTTCTGTTCATCTCTAGCAGCTTCCCATTCTCTGGTTGCGGATCTTTCTTTCTCTAGAACAGCTTCATATTGAACAAGTGCCTTCATATTTGGATTAGTTTTACCAATTTCTGATACCAAAGAAGAAATTTTATCTGCAAAATCCAGTTCAATCTTCTCCCTGTCAGATGGCCTTTTTCTCTGATGATAAAGATCACCCAGTTGACTAAAATCAGGAACCGGCTCCTGAGAGGATGATCCTATGTCCATGTCATCCTCAGTGGTAGGGATGTGTACCTGTTCTACTTCGCATTTTTCTAATATTTCATGCCTCTGCGATCCCAGCTGATCTATCAAAGCCCTCTGCAGATTTAAGAAAGACATGCAAACAATCCTTGAACTATTTTACTGGGAAAAGAGCCGGTTTAAAATGGCCAATCAATTTTGTTTTGAGAGATATTTAAGACAAACCTTTGACTTGATATGTCGATTGTGCTTCGAAACATTGGATGTAGCAGAAGATATTTTTTTCATTATGTCCTGGATACTGTTTTCACAATCCTCTATTTTGGATTTCCAATCTAAAAAAGAAAAAGATGAAACATGTACTCATTTAAAGAAATTTCTTTTGCGAGTACAGAGATGATAGAAATGTAAAGAAATAACCTGGGATTCAGAACACCAATGAAAGTTTCAAAATTCAAGAAACTAGCTATGCAATAGTGAAAATGTAAGGAATGTCTATTATGATGATTCCAACTTGAACTTTATGACATAATGTGTAATACTTTGAGTTATCTATACAACTATTTTCTCTAATGATGCGACCCACTATTTTTACTCTAATCCCATTTATACATCACACAATTGCATTTTTAAGCACCAACATCATCCATATTAAGAAAATTATGCATTTCAAGCATGCTTCCCTCATTTTGTCTACATCGTCAACTTTTCCATTGATCATTTCCATGTTTTATGTTTATTTTTTCTAGTATGACTATCAGATTCAAATAGCACAACCACTCATAATCAGAAATATTGCAGGTACTATGACAATGCACATGATAATCTCCAACCGATGGCAATGCTGAGTATTAGGAACTTATCGTGCATCAAAGATTTAAATAGGGAAAGGCATAAATAGTACCATTTACTTCATTCTTCAAATCTTCGATCTCAGAATTTGCATTCTGTGTAGCAGAAATCAATTCCCTTTTCTTTTTTTCAGCATCCTTCAAAGAATTCCGCAAATTACCGAGTGTTGATTCCAGTTTCGCAATACGTGAAACTGCTTCTCGCTTCTTCTCATACTCCAACCTACACACAGAATAGTGCAGAGATGCAAGAAAATCTAAGAAGACTTAAAAAGCTCCAAAGCACAGGAGTTTTTAAATAGATATTATAGATACTATAAATCATGCATTGGAGTTCTTAAATGAAAATATTAGAATCAACCGACCTAAGAAATCCTTTGCCACTGAACTTTGTATTCTTTTTGATAATAAAGAAAAAAAGACACTGCTAAATGCAATAACTTCATTTTAACAATGCAGAATTCAATGATTTCATTTAACAGTAAAACTAACCTGGGTGAACTCTGTTACAAATTTACATAAAATATATTAAAAATGATGCAAGATCATTTTCAGGATCCATTCAAAAAACAAAAATATGAAATAAAGATACAGGAGGGTTGAGGGAATGCAAAGTCGTCAGGATATAATTGGGAATGGATAAAACAAAACCGGAAAGCACTGGGAAAGTCATGAATAAAAAGAGATAGACTTTTATAATGCATACTGGTATCTGAGCTTTGATTGTTGATTATGTAAGTTCACTCTTTCTGCAGCCATCTGCTCTACAGCCTTGAGCTGGTTTTCTTCATAATCACGAATGTTTTTAACACCAACAGACTCACTGAATTTCTTGTAGATTATGTCAACAATATCATTGATTCTTTGCCCAATAGATTGGATTTTTGATGCCCTTGTGTTAGTTACTTTTTCAAACTGAAAAGAAAAACAAGAAACACACTTTTTAGACTATTATGTTAACAAAATTATTAAAAATGTCAAACACCTTTTCAAGTTCAGGCATGAGACGGGAAATTTCATCATCAATGTGGAGTCTTTCCTCATTCAAATGTTTAAGTTTATCTTCAATACTTTTCTGCAAAAGATCATAAGGTGAAACATGAATCATCTGATGTGCATAAAGAATATCAAAAGCATATTCTACAAGTGGTGAACGGCAGATATTCAGTTGATGAATTGATGGATAGCACTTAATATAGCAAGTAATAGTGGGGGGGGGGGTATTTCACAACAAATAGGAGAGAACAGCATTCTGGGTGCTGACTCTAAACTACTCAAATCAATTTCAGAAAAAAGGGAAACAAATTACACTTTTGATATATTTACATGATAACTCTAGGGTAATCACATTCGCTATGGATGATGAGTGCTCAAAATAAAGAAACTTTAGACCATTATTTTTTCTTCTGTGATGAGGCTAAGGATCTATGGGAGAAGGTTTTTTTGTAGTGGAAGGGTCGTAATATTTCCAAGGCTCCAGCAAATAGATTGGATGTATTACAGTTTATCTCCAACAAACCTCACAAAAATAGTTTAAAGAGACTGGAAAGGACAAAAATAGTTACTCTGTAGGTCTCTGCTTCGATCAAAATCAGTTACAATGATGAAGCATCTGAAACCAGATCCACTACTTGAAAAAAACATTAAAATTTGTTGAGGCCTTCGATCCGAGTAGAATTTAGAGGTTATGTATGTATGAATTGGCTAACAACCCAAGGGAGGTCATTTTTGAATGATACAACATGTCCTGCAAAATGAATTATACTTTGTCGTTGTAATTCCCAAGTTACATTTATATGTATAAAAATATTATGCAGACTACAGTTCAGCAGTTTGTGCAATTTTACTGTTCATTGTATATTAATGTGGATTCTTTGATGCACATACAAGTTATTTGGAAACGTTCTTACCTAGATTTGGATTTTGGGCAATCTTATACTTCTGGTATTTATTGCATACTCTTGAATAATGCTTTCCATTTTAGATAAATCTACACATACCTTCTCAATTTCTGCATACTGAATCTTCTTCTCAAGGCCACTGATTTTTCCAGATGCTTCAGACTCCTTGAGCTGCAAATCCCGAATAGATCCAAGCTTTTCCAAATCAGACTCAAATTCATCTTTCCTATTCTTAAGTCCTGACAGGTAACAAACAATGAAAAGCAACTAAGTAAAGAACAGCACCACAGAGACTCCCAAAGCATCTGTAAGGATTTAGCTTATGCAACCTTCAACTTTTTTGTCATTCCACTTGTGTGAACGTGCCTCCATCCCACCACTGGTGCCACCAGTCATTGTACCCGATTTGGTCAATAAGATCCCATCAGTTGTAACAACTAGAAAAAAAAGATCATGAAAGCACAAACTACATCAATAACCATATTATCAAGAACCAGAATATATATTATAATACCTTTAAATCTCTGCCCACTCCAGCTAAGATGCTTAGCTTCGTCTAGATCATCACAAACTAATGTATTCCCAACAGCAAACAATATAGCATTTTCCAGCACACGATCAAATCTACAGTAGTTCAGGAAACTGTATATTTTGGGGCTACATAAATCGTTTTTCCAGAGCCCATGGCTCTTAACTGTAGAGCCCATGGCTTATGTAGATCATTTCACTTAACCTTGCCCTATGCTTTGCAGCACTCAGTAATAATGTCACAATTTACAAAGTAAGTAAACCGATGAATCAACTACTTTAAAATTAAATTGAAAACATATAATCACAGGAAAAAACATGATTGTTTTGTTGCTAAAACTCTACCCAAAATCCAAGAAAATGAAATAGGTAGCCCAGCTTGTGCAAAAACTAAATAAACATTTAAATATGCCAGCTATATAAGGATACAACATGACATCAAAAACCAGCTTTGCAGTTCCACCCAAGTTGCGCAACTTCTCTGTTACTGGCTTTACACGCACCGAAAGAAGCGGTATGAATGTTTGAGGGGGAAGCCTTTGTTCTTTCAAATACTGTAAGCATGCAAATACATTATTAAAGTACAGATACAATAATAGAATCAATTAGTCAATTACAAGTTTCAAGAAAAAAAGGGAGCAAACTTATTAATTTATCATACTTGATTTAAAAAAGGGAAACAAATCTTGTACACTACGCCTGAAATAAACAAGAGAATCATACTAAAAGTTGTAAAAGACAACAGGGGATTCTTTGGTGTATACAAATACTCCTAATATGCGTGAAAAAAGTTGAATATTGAAATATATATTAACCTTGATGCACTCCTTTCCTGTTTGCTCATCCTCGACAACTACTGCATCCATGAATTTCCCCATGGCAACAGTAACAGCAAGATTATACTTTTTCTGAGTAGGCCTACAGAGATCAGTCATGCGACCATGAACACCAGGGAACAGTCGTTTGAGGGTTTCAACTGCTTGAGATAACTTTGCATCTCTCTCATTTTCATGCCTTTCAGCCCTCAACTCGCGAAGCTGAGTATCAATTTCACTAATTTTTAATTTCAGCATGTCATGCTTTCGCCTGAAAAATACTTAAATATTGGAAAAATCATTCAAAAATAAAATAAAAAAATTATCTTGAGTTCAGATATACCTGGAATCTACTAGCTTCTCTTTCAACTTCCTCTGTTCCTCCTTCGCTCGCTCAAGATCTGCCTTATGCTTCTCAACTGCAACAACATTTTTTTTCTGTCTACTTTCCATTTGCTCCTCCTGTGACTTCAGTTCCTCCATCCGGGTTTTCAACTGCTGAATATTTTCTTCTAAATTTTTCTTCGCTTCAATATCAGCAGTCTGTTGCCTGTCCAGAACCTCCTTTTCATCCTTTAGTTTAGCTGTTTTCATCCCAGCCTCCTCTTTACTACACATAATTCATAATTAACTGAGAAAGCTCCAAATATGAAACATTGACAAAATATGTAGAGCAAGGCGTACATCTGATGATATGTCGCTAATTCACTGTCAACTAACTTGTGCTCCCCACCAGCAACTTCGCTTTTTTCCTTCAAATTTTGAAGTTGCTTTTTCACACCCGACAAGTCATTCTCAAGTTTTTCAACCTCATGTAAATGCTTCTCTCTTTCTTCTTTTCTCTTACCAAGCTCCTTCTCGGTACTTTTGATTTTAGAACTTAAACGAGACATCTCCTCCTTCAGCTTTAAAAGCTCTGATTGCTGATGACATAATCAATTAGCATAAAAAATTAATACTTAAAAAGTAAACAAACAAAACATCCTACGCTATCAAGTTTTTTTTGTTTCTCAGAGATCCGCTTTTGGCATTTTTCCATCTCTTTCGAGTGGCCAGCTTTCTCTGTGCGCTTTATCTTAGATTCAGCCTCAAGGTCACCCAATTCAGCAACTATCTGATCCATGCTAGATTTTTCAGCATCGAGGTCCGATTGAGCCTTTTCAATATCATTATATACATTCAGCAGTTGCCACAGAGCATGCTCTTGTTTCACAGATTTCTGCAGTATTGAAGACAAGACAAAAAATATTAGCATACATACAATCAAAGCATTAAACCATTTCTGTTTAAGTGGTTAGATACCAAGAAAGATACAATTGAATGATAGGCAAATAATACCTTTTATCAATACAAATATCATGTTAGTTGCCTAGAAGAACAATAGCTTTACAAGTTGTCGAAATTAAAATTGAACAGTCACATCTATGAAAGAAAAAAGTCAAGCTAAAGTGAAACAGATACATCATGCATTAAAAGAGGAGGAACACTGAATACCAGTTTCTCTTGTAATTTTTGATGCTTTTCAGCTTCCTCCATCTGCAACTTTTTTTGTTTTCTCTCCGCTGAGATTGTTTTCTTTTTTTGATGAGCAAGCACTGCTTTCTCATCAGCCATACCTTTTTGTACTTGTAACTCATCATACTTTCTCTTGTAATCTTCAGAGCCAGATACTTGCTCAATAAGGTCTGTCAATTCCTTAGGATTTTTTGAAGCAATAGACTCAACATCTCCCTGGAATAAAAAAATAGTCCAATGACAAGATAGCTACAACCAAAACCACAACGAAACTCAAGATATGTTTATCTATATTCCTTAAGATATGCATTTTAAGTGACTAATATGCACTAAGATATTCCTTAACTCCTTTCATTCTATTCCGCATATATTTTTTCATAAGATCTCTCTATTTCTTCTCTCTTCAATTTAGCCAATCTCAATCAGTACACTAGGATGACAACGGTATACTATAAGGTTACTGATACAGTACCTGCACCATTTTATGTCATTCAATGAATTAAATCAAGCGTTGTTCCAAATAGAAAGCACACCCTCTTCGGCAATTTTCTTTTGATTGGAACTTCTCTCAATTTTAAAAAATAATTACCTGAAAAACGAGAAAATTCCGAACTTTAACAAGAATGCCAATAGATTTCAACTTGGCATTGTACTCATCCCAATTCACGACCCGCTCCCCAATGACATCCCCAAGTCGGTACTCAGTACCACCAGCAGACAGGATGGAACGTGTGAAGTTAATCTCTGATCCGTCAGGCATCTGATATACAAGTTTGACGTGAGCCCTACGACCTCTTTGTTCCTTTTCACGGTCGTCAAAGGCATAAATAAGGTCCCGAAGATTTGCTCCACGGAGTTTCCCTGTACGAACACCAAGAACAAAGCTTATGGCATCCATTAAATTAGACTTTCCCGCACCATTAGGCCCGATTATTGCGGTGAAACTATAGAAAGGGCCAATATTCTGGTTTCCTTTGTAGGATTTGAAGTTCTCTAGTTCGAGACGGATAATTCTGCCGAAGGACGTCATTTAGTGAAATTCTAATGGGTTACAGAAAAACCCTAGGAATTGAAATTTCAGGCTTTTTTAGTTGCTATGAAGCAGCGGCGAATGACTCCTCGCCCCACCCACACGAACTACAGCACTTTACAGCAGCGAAGATATCGAATTGAAAAAACCAGGAGAGTCACGAATTCCGAAGAGGAGATTGCGAAATGGCGGGAGGCGCCGGAACGTTGAGTGACGTTGACTACAGCGGAGCACGTCCAGTTGTAATTTTAAATTTAATTTAATAAATCATAAAAACAAATATATATGTATTTAAATTTCACTCGGATTCGTCCAGTGTTTTAAATCAAGCCAGTGGGCTGAACGGTCGACTTGTAAATTGGTACATTGGGTGGTCTAGTTGGTGGGCGGGTGTGCGTTTTTAATTAAAATTTACCTTAATTATTTTTTAATAAAAATAATATAATATAATAATATTTCAAATAGAGTTCAATCAAACATCGAAAATTAAGGTTCAACGAACCAATCGAATTTGAGCACATTCGTATAGGTCAACACACTACATGCGGCAGTAATTTTCAAAAAATATTTTATTAACTGATCAATTGAACATTTTGGGTGTAATAATAAAATAAGAAATTTGAATTAAGAATTACATATTTTATTTGTTAATTATTTTAAAACCCATTATTTTTTACATGTTTGTCTATTTTAAAAATTTTAAATATTTATATTTATTATTTTATTGTAGTGAATTTAGCGCATCCTAAATCGTATACTTTTAAAATCACCGCACCACGCACCCATGCATCGTAGTCAAATTGTTTGGATGTCACTTAATTCAGCTATTTTGATACCCACCGCTGTCCCGTGACATTTTGCTTCAAGCCATGAATCATTTGGACAAAAAATACGAGAGTTTAAATGAATCGACGATTAAATGAATTGTACGATCCTCGTTCGATCAACAAATAAATAAACTAAACAAGCTCAGCAGTTTCAGTATTCACATCCTCAGTTTCATTTTTGAACAATAGTTTAAGATAAGGTAGCAATCTAGGTAGAAGATGAATATCAGCCAAATTCACACTCATCATATCAAAACCAATGCAAGTTTTATGCATATGAGCTTCCTCAAATACCGGAATCTTCGGATACCTCTGGCTAAAATGCGTAAGTATAATTCTATAAGCTCCCGCTGAATCCCCGACTTCCACTGCCTCCTTTGTCGTGCTATGGTTCCGTGCAATCGCCTCTTCTATCATCCCATCTTCGAACGTCGCCTAAAAAGAGAACATTTTGCTGTTAAATGTTAGGGCAAATGACATTTAAGGTCCTCACAGTTTGTATGATTTGATAAATTTGGTCACAAATTTTCTTATTTTAGCAAAGTTTCATCAAACTTTTTTTTGAGGCAAAGTTAGTCACTAAACTTTGTATTTTTGACAAAATTAGTCCACGTACTTTGTAAATTTTAGCAAATATAGTCCTCAAAATTTAATGTATATGATGAAATTGGTCCTTAAATTTTGAGGACTAATTTGCCATGTGGGGATCAAATTTGCCAAATTTTGGAAACTATGAAGACCACTTTTGCAAAAACTATCAAGTATGAGGACTACGAATGCAAATAAAAGTTTGAGGACCAAATTTACCAAACCCACCAAACCTTCGGGACCAAACATTCTCTTAATGTTAATATGAGTAGCTCAAATTGGTTTTGGCTTAAGTTACCTCATGAATAAGTACTGTTGCTCCACGAGATGCCTCAACTGTCTCGGGACAAGGCCTTGTGTCACCGGAGTAAACGAGTTTCCAGCCTGGGATCATCTTTCCGTCTCGGTTCATCCTTGTTGATGCTTGCAAAATGACTCCGAATGATTGAGGACAATGAATGACCGGAAAACTGATTAACGCTTCTAATCCGGCTTCTTTCAATGACTTTTTCAAAGAGGTGTAAATCGGGATCATAGATCCGTGAGGTTTCATTGAAATACTCTCCATACGGCTTCCTCGAGCGAAAAACGGAGATTCAAGACTCTCGGTATCTTTCAAATTTAGTTGTGAAGCTTTAGTGGTATGACCACAATCAAGAAACTGCATATCTAAATCCTCGAGTTTCTGGTACGCATCTAAATACCTCTTGAGTTGCCTTGGGCCAATTACTACGAGAGGTTCGTGTGATGATCCGTTCAATAAGTCCTGTCTCAGAGCAAGGATTCTAGCTAATCCCGTATGATGATCGGCATGAATGTGTGAAATCCAAATACATGATAAGCTTCTAACAATGTCATCAGCTTCCTTGANATAGGATTGAGCTTTATAGCTTTAAGCTGCAAATTCTTCCTGGGTCTATCGCTGTCATCTCTGCCTTCTGCCCGTTTCCTATTGAACCCAACTGCTTGAGAAGTGTCAATTGTCCTCCCACTTTCTTCCATTTCCAAGTCACCACTTTTATCCATTAAACTGCTACGTTTTCGATTAAAAAATCGTGACTTCCCCTTATTCTCGACGATAGGATTTGGTTTCTTGTTATATGAAAAACATGAAGGAACAAAGAGGAACTGGGATTTGAATCTCTTGAAGTAGTACGGAAGAACAAAAGGGTATAAGGGAATGCTATCAGATACACGAATTGAGACAGCAGAAAACGAGAATCGATGGAAGGAATTGACCGGAAGGAAGAGCCGGAGGTTTGAAACCTGGGGCATAGCTGTTCCGACAAGGGTTAGTATCATTACACGGGCCGGCTTCCCTTCTGTACTAAATTTCCAGGCCCAAACCTATAATTTACAAAATTAAGAAATTAGAATCTTTTAAAAACGGGTAACTCTCATATATTGCTTTGACGTACTTTGATTTAGCCCATGCAGGTACTTTAAGTAACATCTTGGTTTTTGTTTTGTTGGTATGGTAATTAATTTAATTGATAATTTTTTTATATAGATTTTTCTTAATATGATTTTATTATATTTATTTTAGGTTAACGTTTATTATAAATTATACTTTATTAAAAATTAATTATAAATTTGATTGAGTATTTCATTTTATTATTGAAATAATTGTATTTAAATCATACATATATTTAGTGTGGCATTAAGCATGGTTTTTGAAATTGGATCAGATCGGTCAGACGACCGGTACTACCGTGAACCAGTGCGAACACTGATTCGATCCACTCAAAAAACTTATCTCATCTCACAAGCGAATCACGTCAGCAAAAAATCGGTTCTATCTCGGTATAAATGCTAAGATCGGTCAAAACCAACTAAAATTGGGTCTATTAGGCCAAAATTTTGACCAAATGACCAATATTTAGTCAAATATTTAATAAAATAGAGAAAAAAACATATTGTATACTTATTTACAATTAAATTTGAACAAAAAGTAAGGTTTTAAATTTCTTTTATTATTAAATAATATATTAATATTATGATTTTTTTAAATCGATTTGAATCGATAAGACTATCCAATTCGACCAATAGAAATAATTTATGATTCTCCCATCGAACAAGTTTTAAAAACTATGCATTACATATTCAAATTCATTCAAAATTAAGTGATATGAGTAATTGATGTTTTATTATTTGAATAATTTTAATTTTAATAATAGAACCTCCATGGTAACAATTTATGTTATAAAATGATGAAAGTTCTCAAATATAAGGATAGTTATGTAAATCTACAACTTTGTACATTATTTTTTATTGAGATTAATTTGGAGAACATGGCATATAATCTTTTATATTATACTTTTTGTATATGTATCTTTGTAGCTTTGGTGTTATCATTGGACTCCAAAGTTTTGTAATATTTATTGAGATTCATTTTGATAGCGTAATGTATAATTATCAATAACTAAAAGCATTATTGGATTGATATATATCAATTATTAACATTATTTATCATTAACATTTGTTAATTGTAAGTGGAAAACTAAGATATATTAGGAATTATTGTTCAGTTTTGATGTTGTTGTCGTTCGTTTCGATCACTCTTTCTACCGCCACCACGAAAAGATAGAAAATTATATTTAGAAAATAAAATTGTGGGATATCAATAATACAATTTGAAAACCAATTTTAATTTATTATTTGAAATGTCTAAAATACCCTTTTAATTTTAATAATTTCAACATTTAGTGGTTAAGGATAATTTTAGCTACTTTGTAATGTATTAAAAAATTATAAAGCAAATAACTATTTTATCTCACAATTAAAAAAAAAACTATATTCAGTGCACAGACATTTTTGCCTTAGTTAATAATATAGATGAGTTCATTATATCTTATATCGAGTAAATGTATCATAATAATAAATTAAAAAAAATCATTTTTTGTTTTTCAAATTTACTTCCATTTTGGTCTCTCAATTAAAAAAACTCAAATTATAAATATAGATAAAATATCAATTCTTTAACTCTTTCTTAATTTATATAGCTCTTAATTTAAAAAATAAAAATATTTTTTTTACAAAATTCATATATATTTTTTAAAATGCAAGATCTGCTAGACTGCCCATAACATCAGAACCAGTACATCCGAAATTTCCAATATACTGGAATTGAACGTTGACTTTTCAATATATATGAAATCATATTTAATTATTTTTTAGAGTCGAACTTAAATAGACATGGAATCCTAACCTAAAACCCAAAAAATACTATTTACAAAAATATTAAATTGCAAACTATTACAATGCAAGCTATGCACTTAGGAACCAAACAAATTTTAATCACCCTATTTAACATTATCCTCATAACTACGGTGTTCATTCACTAATACAGAAACCGAATTTCAAAACTAAATAAAAACAAATCAAAAAATTTGCTACCGAATATTGAATCAAATTTTTGTAGATTCGATTCGCTAAATACCAAATTTTGTAGGTTCGATTCTCTAAATACCGAATTTTTTCGTTTCCATATAAATATATACTGAAATATCTAAATTTCTAAAAAATTAAATAAAAAAATACATATTTAATTATATAATTAAATGCAAAAATCATTATTTTTAAATTCAATATTCGCTAAATTAGCGAAATCGATTTTTTACAGAATTGAAATCGAACACCGAAATTATTAATATTTAAAAACCAAATACCAAAAAAATTTCAAAATTCGATATTGACTCGATAAAAAATGCAGTATACAGTTCGATATTCGTATTTTTAAGGAATAGTAAACACACCTACTCGGAACCCAAACTCGTAAAATAATTTTCTAAAAACTTATGCCAAAATTAGTGAGCTATAAATAAGGGATATTGACAAATAACTCCAAATGGTGAGATCAAAGGTTTGAAATAAAAAGAATATGAAGCCAAACATGGAACACAATATAATTATTGGGTTTGTTTAGTTTAGCTTTTCAAAATTACGGTGTGGTGAGATGTGGTGAGGTGTGGTGAGATGTGGTGCGATATCACGATCGTGAAATTTTAAATATGTTTGGTAAAATTGTGAGTGATTTATGTGAAAATACTGATATACCCTCATATATAAATAATAATAAATATAATATTATTATAATTATTAAAATTAAGGGTAAATTTATCTTTTCCAAAATCACGATAAGGCCACAGCTGGTTTTGACAGCTGTGGTGAAATCGTGATTTTTTAACGATTATCACATCGCAATTAAGCTTACGTTTTGTGTACCATACAAAAATCACGATTTTGAGATCGTATCGCACCTCACCACACTTTTCATTGGAGTTCCAAACAAACCCATTATTTAATATAATTGAGTTTAATTTAACATTCTGCTACGTATTATTGAAATAAATAATAGATAATGACTCTTACTATGGTTTAAGAATTCAATCCATCCGTAGAATTGGAAATATTTTCTAACCATAAGATCACTTTGAACAATTCTGATAAATATTTTATATATTATGTAAAATTTATAAATAAATCTTTGGAATGTCTACTCGAGTTATATAAAAACTCTAAATTATGTGTTTACGTGATATTCAAATCAAAATAGCCATTTTGTGGATTAAGATTCCCGAATCATGATTTTGTAATACATATAAAGTAAAATCAAAATGGTAAATCAATCACGATTTACGAAATGACAAACTTATTATGCCTTATAATTAGGGTTCTTACATGATTCGAACAATTTGTGAACAATATGTGTTCGGCTCGTAGGTTTCACAATCCTACACTTCTTGTCAGAATAAAAACCATGATTCTTTATTTTTGCACCTATGTGCACATTACTCCCATAGCATAGGAGATGGAGATTCTCAAACAACTCTCAACCCTCAAGCCAAGTTTGACTTTCCACACTCCTCTACTCAAAAGCCATTCTTCACCTCTTACGAATATTATAGACAAAACTATTTCTAGTTCTTAGGAAATCATAGTGTTTTTGGGAGGTGATATCCCATTTCTTGTTTTGTAACCTAGAAAGTTTTCACCCAAATCATGGGTTTCAATTTATTCAGTTTGCTCTTCATGTATGCCCCTTAATTTTCAAGAAATGACACCCAACTATGACTTCAGAAGTGTACGGTCCATGTATCATATCCCTAAAGAGTATCCTCCGGAACAAGGAGAGACTGGATCTTAACCTTGGCCCGCCCCGGACATATCGTCATTGAGTTAAGTTCTACCACTAACGATCTATGCATTAAGTGTGTATTCTGCACAAATTATATCATATAATCAGAATTTATAGTTAGAATGCAGAATCAGAATGTATAATTAGAATATGTGTAGTGTTCTGTGTAAACATATATTGAATTATAAAAGATAAAAGTGTTCTTAATAAATATAAAATTTGAATTGAGTTACAATGCAAAAAAATAATTATCTCTTTTTGTTCGCTTGTTCGAATAAAAATAAGAATATTGTTCGAACATTATTTTTTGTTCGTTTATAATTTGAACGAACACATACATTTTCGTGAACAAATTCGAACGTTCGTAAACAAATATATTATTTAAATTAATTTTTATACTAATAGATTATTATAGTATTTAACTTAAAAAACATTTACAAAACTTACTAATGTTGTTAGTGAAATATTTTATTCTTTGTTTTATGAATGATAATTGTTTAATTATTCTTTAACACATTTATTTTATTGTGATTTTGTTTGTAAAACAACAAAATTTGATTTTTTTAGTGAACTTCACATAAATAATACAAACATATTCGAACAAACTATTCGAATGAACATGAACATTAACTTAATAATTTGAACAATATTCGAACATATTTTCATGTTCGAATAAAATATGAACGAACATGAACACATTCGAATAAAAATATGAATACAACGAGTTCGGTTCGTTCGGATCCAATAACAGCCATATTTATAAAAAGTCAAATATAATTATGCTTATTATTTTGTATATATAAAATGGGGGTAAATCCAAATGACTAAAAAGCCCATGCATGCGAAGACAAATCATGAACTCCCATGCAATTATTGTTGAAAATATAGAAAAATTGAACATGACAAGTCCAGATCAATCTAACTACCTTTTTGTCCAAGGTATCAATGTAATACCAATTTTAATGATATAAGGAGAAATCTTAGGACTCAATTTGATTAGGCTATCTCCAACGGTGGACGCCCAAAAACTTGTTTCTCTCTATACACATCAGTTTTATCTGTGTATGCATCATTTTTTTCTTTCCTTAATATTAATATAAATATTTAAAAATAATAATTTTTCTTTCATTCCTACAACAATGTCCGGACACTTACAATTTTCATTTCATTTTTTAATTATGTAAACATACGAGCCATAAAACTAATAACAAAATAGAATAAGAAGAAACGAGTATTGTTTGAATAGAAAAGTGAAACCCAAGAATTTTTACTTTACGAATAAGATCGTGTGAATCAATAAATCTAGGGTGAAACAAATTAGGGTTGAGAAACTTGTATGGATGGAAGCGTTCTTACTCCCAATAGATAAATAGAAATTTTAAAATACATAAAAAAAATAATAAATTGACATTATCTTTAAGGAGAGAGAGTTGTAGAAATTTAAAAGTATATAAAAAATAACAATTGACATAATTCCAACTCTCTCCCTTAAAAGAAAACCACATCCACATATAGAAATAATGACATGTTTTTTTAAAAAATAATTAATTTTTTTTTAGGAGGTGGGTGTCCCGTCAGACCGGGCGCTCACCGCTGGAAATAGCCTTAAGCGTCTACATGTACATTTAAAAAAAAAGAATATACAAATATATAATTATGTAATGTATAGATTTAAAATCGGTTGATATACTTATTTTATCGATAATATTATTGTTATGGTCCCTTTTTAGGGGTACCAACAGTCGTCCGGTTAGTCAGCAGACGAACTCGGTTTTGATTTGTTTTTGATGTGGAATACGATTAGAACTGGAAACAATAAATGGGCACGGCGATTTATAGTGGAAACCCCAGAAATTGGGGAGAAAACCACTTGACTAAGAGCGAATTACGCTCATAGCCTGTTCACTAATCAAATAATTCGTACAAAATACATCAGAGGCTTAATGAAAATGACAAGGGAATAGAAAGCAGTAAGAACTCCGACAGGGTAACGGTCTCTTCTTACGCGTCCAAAAGGTCCTGCTATTTCCGTCGTCGCACTCTGTATTTATAGAGTTAGTGCGTGTGTAAATCACGCTCTGTAACCGCCTCTGACAGGTTTGTTAGAGGTTGTTGTCACGCGATGTAAAACGAGGTTGGGACCGAGGCGTGGTCTGCGTGATCGGTCCCGAGGCGTAGTAAATGTGTGAAGGCCCGAAGCGTGGAAAATGTGGGTTTGTAACCGTTCTGACCGAACCATGGAGCCAATTACCAGAAAGCGTTTTATTTCGCCAAGGTTATCTTTGGTCCTCTCGTGGAACATCAGGCCGCTCTTCGTTAAGTGTACAAGTGGGCTGCAAGGGTTCGTTTCTACCATTTGAATCGGCTCAATTGTTAATGAGCCTTATCCGTCACAGGGTGTCTAGTCTTAGAGTTTTCATCACTAGATGGAATAATGTGTCGGAATCGAAAACCTAGACCTAAACTCCTCAATATCTAACTCAGACATGGCTGGGTATCTCATTTGATGATGAGCCTTAGTGTATACCTTAAAGAAAGTCGGAAGGAAATGGATTGAACGTGAAATGGATTGAGGGCACAGAGAGCTCGATTTTGCAGTTCTTCCTTCGCGAAAATGACGATGAGGGGAAACAGTACCCAAAACCCCGATTTAAATATTCATCTCCCAGCCAACGGTGAGCCGCCACGTAATATTGCCCCAGACAATGGCAGTACAAGCGCACTCATCACGCCTCTTGAACTACCGAATGTGAAGTGGCGCAAATCGAGATATTAATATTTAAAAAATAACAAAGATAAAAATATAACATAAATATATGTTATTAAGTTTTAAATGAAAGTAATTCCTACACTAAGGGAAAGATCGGTCTCCTGGACGCTCACTATCTACAGGTACGGTCTCATGCTCTCACGAATGTGCAAACATCATGTGATCGGCCTTGTATCACCTCTACGATGACAATCAAGCCCGAGAAGCTAATGATGAGAACTCTAGGATCAGACACCATGTGACGGATAAGACCCTTGCAGCCCACTTGTACCGATTCAAATGGGCTGATTCAAATGGTAGAAACGAACCCTTGCAGCCCACTTGTACACTTAACGAAGAGCGGGCCGATGTTCCACGAGAGGACCGAAGATAACCTTGGCGAAATAAAGCGTTTTCTGGTAACTGGTTCCATGGTTCGGTCAGAACGGTTACAAACTCACATTTTCCACGCTTCGGGCCTTCACACGTTTACCACGCCTCGGGCCCGATCACGCAGACCACGCCTCGGTCCCAACCTCGTTTTACATCGCGCGACAACAACCTCTAACAAACCTGTCAGAGGCGGTTACAGAGCGTGATTTACACACGCACTAACTCTATAAATACAGAGTGCGACGACGGAAATAGCAGGACCTTTTGGACGCGTAAGAAGAGACCGTTACCCTGTCGGAGTTCTTACTGCTTTCTATTCCCTTGTCATTTTCATTAAGCCTCTGATGTATTTTGTACGAATTATTTGATTAGTGAACATGCTATAAGCGTAATTCGCTCTTAGTCAAGTGGTTTTCTCCCCAATTCCTGGGGTTTCCACTATAAATCGTCGTGCCCATTTATTGTTTCTAGTTCTAATCGTATTCCACATAAAAAACAAATCAAAACCGAGTTCGTCTGCTGACGAACCGGACGACTGTTGGTACCCCTAAAAAGAGATCATAACATATATAATTGGAGATGATCTGATAAAATCATTATAGTGGTATTTATGGATATCTCCATCAAGATGGAATGTGATATAAATACTAGAATTACTATTCTATGCATAGGGAATTTACCATAATACCAATCGCCTTCATTAATTCAAATAGTTTGATATAAGTCCCTAATAGTAGTAATGATGTTGGTTGTGAAATTTGGTAATTTAATGTTAAGGCTACATGATTTTTTAATTGATTTATGTGAAATTTTACTTAATCAAATAGATTATTGAATAGTTTGATATTATCTCAACATCAAAAAAATTTTAAAATATATATTTACATTTTTTAATTAAAATCTAGAACAATCACACTCTACACCTAGAAGTAGAGCTCTTATTCTATTAGAACTATTGGAGTATACTTTTCTTATACGTAATAATATATTTCAAATAAAAAAAATTGTTTTAATATTGTTTATATTTCTAAAATTTTGTTCATGTTTGTGATAATGCTCATTTGTGTGGATATGTTCAGGTTTATGTTCGCATATGTTCGTTTGTATTCATTCATAAATAGCATAAAAATTCGAACGTTCGCGAACATGTTCGTGTTACGAAGAAATAATGTAGATGTCATATACGAAAAAATGACATAGTTGTACAATATGAAATTATAAAATTTAGAAATCATGATTTTATAATTTTGTTATGTTTAAAATGAGACACACAAATTTTGTGTAATTGTTGTAGTAATTTCGGTCCTCAAGTTTATGATTCTGATAATCAAAGTATGAAGATGGTGAAACTAATCTCCATATCTTTTAAGTTTTGTTTGTCAAAACAAAACCCTAAAATATAGTATGCATGATATATTTGGTCTACAAAATTTTCAATTTTTGCAAATGAGATCCTTAATTAATTAATTTTCCGAGACCAATTATACCATTTTGAGGATTTGATTTATTAAATATTGCAAATTTAATAAGCAAATCTATCAAAAACTTTAAAGTTCGAAAACTAAATATATAATTATAAATTATGAAGAATTTTTTTATCAAAACTGTAAAAATTTGGGAGATAAAATCGTCATTTTCTCATTTAAAATCAATATGAACGGTTATAATATAATATATTATTATTATACTTTTATAATTTTAAAATTTGGAATATGAACTTACACTAATAAATATAGTGTCCCATGGCATAAATACTGAAGAATGAAGGGTACTATATGTAAATACGAGAATAATTTTCAAATTTTAAAATATGAACTTACACTATTAAATGTAATGTCCCATGGCATAAATACAGAAGAATGAAGGGTAGTAAATGTATATACGAGAATGAATAGCCTAGGCTAGGAAGTAGGAGGGAGGAAAAGGAATGGCGTTTACTCTGTAAGCCCACAAAATTTATATCCATCAGCTACTCCACTTTGTTCTTCACTCCCTCTGATTCACATTTCCTTCAATTCCCCAGTCCCCGATGAATCCCATTTCAGATCTGTTTCTATTTCAAGGGAAATCTCTTGAATCAGATCTGATTTCTTAATACAATTTCTGCGAATTTGTTGTCAATCCTGGTTGTGATTTGATGGAGATCTTGGGCGTTAATGGCGAGAAGCTCTACTCGAGGAACCTACGAGACTTGCTGAGTTTCAGAGAGGATGAGCATCATCGCTCGGCTTCTGGTTCGTCATCTGGTGTTACTCTCTACGCTGTATTAACTGAGAAAAGAAGGATACCGCCGCCGTCGCCGCCTCCTGTTGATGAGCCGCTGCGGCGGGTCCAATCGACTAGAACTTTGCTTGATATTATAAACGAGGAACGAATTTCTACTCCTCAATTTGACAGTAGAAAGAGCTGGCGTAATTTGACGGAAAAGATTCGTCTCCTCCGTAGAAGCGGCGTTTCCGAGGCGGAACCCTACCCTATTCTTGAGGAAGCAATTGCTGTTCTTGAAAATCGTTCAGAGACAACGACAAACAACGAAAATCAACCTAGTCAAACAGTTGCTTCAGAGCCAGAGCCACCGGCAAGGATGTCGTTGATGGCATTGCTGGCGGAGAACGATAGGCAGATTAACTCCGATATGAGGATAAGTGAAGAAGAGTTAGAATTGGAAGTAAGGAGCGGAGAAAACAATAACTGCTGTGTTTGTATGTTGAGACAGAAAGGGGCAGCATTCATTCCCTGTGGCCATACGTTTTGCCGGAGGTGCTCGCGGGAAGTTTGGGTTCAGAGAGGAAACTGCCCTCTTTGCAATAACCCCATTGTTGAAATTCTTGATATCTTCTGAAACTACCTCCATAACCGGAAATTGGATCTGATCTGGTTTTACAGTAGCAGTATTGGGGAAGAAGATATAGGTACGCATCGATTGATGGGTTTTGTTGATCAAAATCTATATTTTTCGCTTGCATTTGATGATGATGATGATGATTTTTGTAATTTCTTGACTCTTCTGTATTGTATCTACTTCAAGCCGTCATTTGAATTAGAACTTGCTTTTCTGCTATTGTTAGGTGGGTCAATTGACCCTGGTTATGGGTTGAACTCAATAACTTATGGGTTGATTCTCAACACGATAGTAAATATTTTTGACCCGTTAATAGATTGATCTGATAGATTAGAAGTTCGATACAATCCGTCCACAAGTTGAAACAATATAAGCTATAAATTAAAAATAATAATAATTATTAATTCAAAAATTTTAAAAATGATAAGATGTTACACATATCAACCATTTAATCTGTACAGATTGATGAATTGATTTTGACGTACTTACCTATATAGATATGAATACAAAATCAAATATCAATTTTTTTATATATCCAAATTTAAAAATCTATTCAATATTTGGCTTTATATTGTTTTATAAATGATTGAATATTGAATTTAACATTTTATTTAATTTTAAAATAATAATTTGTGTATTAAATTAAATAATTAAGGGTTTAGGATTTAAGATAGTTTAGGGTTTAGGATTAAATTTTTTATTAAATTTATTTTTGAAAAAATCAGTATTTAGGTATATACTGTCTTCTAACAGAAATATTTCTGTATTTACTAAATCGAACCAACAAAATTTGGTAGCAAAATTAAGGTTTGATCGGTATTCTATTTTTGTTTTCAATTCGGTTTTGTAAATATCGAGTTAACACCTATACCGGATGTTATGCTCTTTATTCTTTACTTCTAAACAATATTTTCATACCGATCTTGAATTTCGTTTCAATTCTATCATTTTTTCATTATTATATTAAAATAATTTTTAAAAAAGATTGGATCAGATTTGATAAACTTCAAATTTAACACTATAATATGATACATAAGGGTACGGCTGATACTAGTCACTGTCCAATATTTTATATACTTGAGGTTCAGTTCATTATAGTGAACTCCACCTTTAATCCATATTTTTATATCGATCAGTATATCAACTAATACTTAATATCAAACAATATCGATATTATTTCGATATCACCGATACCAGATTTTAGAGTCGGATTTCGAGTTTTTATGTACAATCCTAAAAATATAATTAAATATTTAAAAATCAATTGATATACTCATCGTATAGATAATGCACATTCAGTATAAAAAGTGGGCTTTAATAAAAATGACTCGAATATCTCGTGATCCGGTTTGTTTGTTGTTTTTTATTATTGGGTCAGTTAATTCCAGCCCAAATTGGGTAGGCCCAAGGCATGTAATAAATTAATTGCCTTGGAATGGGATCTAATTGAAAGGTAAGTGTGGGCGAAGGTCTAGGGAAGGCAGGGGATCGCTTTCCGAATCAACTGCGTTTCTTCTCTTTACCCCGCAATCCGTCGTGATCTTGATCGAATTCAGTTCCGCCTTGTACGACAGTGTCTGGTGTTTTTATCATTATTTCTACCGCAATGAGCAAGGAGAAAGAGCGACCACCAGAGCCTATTGATTTCTTCATTTGGAGTGTTGCGGTATTTAATTTCTCTAGTAATAAAATTCAGAAAATTGTTTTTTTTGTCTTTTGAATTTTCGATTTTTGTCTCTTTGGAAATCCTTACAATCTTCTTGTTGTTCTTGTGTAGTGTGTAGACCTAATAGTTAGATGGCGACTCCAATTTTGGGGAAATTATCGGATCTTTGTTATTGTTCTTCTTGTTGTTTGAAAAAAGTGTGTTTTTATGTTCATTCTACTGCTTTATTCCTATTTTCCCTTCTGAAACTGTAAATATGTTTGAATTTTAACATGGAATGAGTAAGGTTGGTGCAGTTCTTATGCTCATCGACCTCAGAGTTTTTTGTGATCCTTTGTTTCAATATGAAGTTTTTTTTCTTTTGTCAAATTTATAAAGAAGCATGGACATCAGTCTTAGTCAATTAGAAAATGTTCTTCCATGATGAACCCTCAACTATCAAATAATTTGTCTTCTTCGTCAGGATGTGGGCCTGTGGCTAGAAGTGATAAAACTCGGTAGCTATCGTCAAATTTTCAAAGAAAATGGAATCAACGGAGAGTATTTAGAAGGTATGTCAATTTTCACAACTGAGCAGATACTGAGATTCATACGAAAGTCCCACATGAAGTGGGGAGATTTCATAATCCTATGCAAGGAACTGAGACAAATAAAAGGTTGGTAACTCCAACTTTCACCTAAATTTCTATGTTATATGCTGTTTAACTAGCCACTCAAAAGAAATTTCTTTATTTTGCATCTTCTCCAAGTGTGTTTCATAATATCTTGGCTTATGGCATTGCAGCATATGATACCAAAAATTGAACTTTTTATGCCAACTTACACTTACATTCAGCCATAAATAAATATGCTTGTTTATTTTGTCTCATCATCTTTTCTCTACATAAATTGGTATGTGTTTTAGTGGCTTGCTTAAAAGGGGATCAAAGGGTACGACATCCATGGTGGGCACCTTCCTGTCTTTCTGCTGCATTCAAATATGCCATAAATCGCAGTAGGCAGTCTCGTGTTGTGTCTCTTAAACTGGAAACTTGACTATATACTGTGTTGTAACTTGTATCAATATTTCGACGTTGGTTTTCTTTTGTCGTCTAACCTCGATGTTGATGCAATAGTCATTGTAACAACTATAGAAGACAATGGATTGCAACTGTCGTGACATTGAACGAAAACCAGCCTATTATGTATACCAGGTATGTATAAATTCTTGGTGTTACTGTAATGCAGAAGTAGGTGTTTTGCAACTATGATTGGGATTAAATATGATTGTTTGTTTCTTTGAATTCACCTGAGTTCAAAAGGTCTTGTTCGCTTATGAAATTACACATTTGATACACTCTTTGAGCAAAACAAACCAATTTATTTATTTTTGAGGAAGGATGTGTGAACAAAAAAGTCAACTAGAATAGAGGTGGGCAAAAGACTAGTCCGCATGGTTCTGGTTGGTCTTTTTGGTCTTTGGCATTTATAAAAGACTGGATCACGGTAATAATTTTATATAAGTCATATTGGTCCGATCTTTAGGTTTTTATAAGTGAGATCAACTTGAGATCAAAGACTAAGTCTTCAGTTCGGTCTAAATTCGATCTTTAGTCTTATATTTTTTTTATATCAAAATATTAATAAAAAATAATGTTTTACAAAATATCTAATTTATAAAAATTATAAATAATAATAAAATGATCATTTAAAAATTTATTAGATGATTATTTTTGTTTTTATTATTAGTTTATTCAAATGTTTAGTATAAAATTTAATAATTAAAAAATATTCGGTTCAATTATGTTTAAAAAATTCGAAAATTTGAAATAGAAAGTGTAATAACACTTATAAATAATTTATATACAATTATATTTGAATTGAAAATAATAAATATTTGGATATATAAATAATTTTAAAATTTTATAAATTTATATTTACGGGATGTAGACTTGGTATTGGTCTGAAGCCGTAAAGTGAAGATCGAGATCAAACCATCATAAGATTTATGAGTTTAAATTCTATGAATATTGAGACCAATCATAAACTTAATTGTAAATTAGATTTCAAAAGACCAACCCTAATTACAAAGGATTGGTCTTGGACCGATCTTTTTAGGTTCGAGTCGGTTATATTTTACGGGTTACTCTTAAAAATCCTAGCTCAAAACTAGAGTCACTTGGGCCCTAGTCCATTGATTTAACTTAGGCTGAAGCTAATGGATCAGATGTTGCAAGCCCAATGCAAACTTGTTAGCCCACTAAAGGGGAATTAAAGAGTTCAATTTGGAATTCCTATGATTTTAAGATACGAATAATTAGTAAAATATATTGTTTGATTCATTCATGTTTGTATTACTTCCTTCAAATTATAATAAAATTGCTCGAGCAAAACGACGAGTTTCAATTCATATTTAGAACGAATACGAACATGTTCGTGAACGTTTGAATTTGTGTATTTTGATATTATTTATGCTAGAACATGAAATGGATCTGAACGCAAAAGGAACGAATCCAAATACAAATGAAAATAATACGAAAACAAAAATGAAGATGAACAAAATTTTATAAATATGAACGATCAAGCAAGTTTTTATATTGGAATTGCACGAATATGATCATGCCAAAACTCAATTCGTTCGGATCAAATAACAACATTTTACCAAAAAAATGTCATGTCATTTGTATATATAATTCATATTTATATAATAATAAAATAAGATTTTAAAAATAAATAATCACATTTTAGTTATTCAGCATGGAAAATTAGTTGGCTTGATTGGTTAATTTTCTAATATAAATGATTGCATATTTAACATTAATAATATGATATATATAAGTTCTAATATAAATATTTAGTTGAAATGTCCAAATTGTTAAATATGCAATTTTTATACACTTTGGTTGAAAATACGAATATGTTACCTATGTCGCTCGTAATTACTGGCATGCTTGGAATAACATTGGAGATAACAGTGAGATGAGATCACTATACTTTGCTGTGAACTGATAGTGATTTAAAAAAACTATTTTGAAACAACGATTCAATGATCATGATTTCAAGAAATGATTTGTTGTCATTACTTAAATTATGATTTATTATTAATTTATGATAAACTCATTAATTTAAAAACTAACTTTTTAATTGTTATATATATTTTTATAATTTGACAGTTATATTTTTTGAATATCTAATAAGGGGAAAAATACAATTTGACCATCTGCGTTGTTATGGTAATTGATAGATGCCTATGACCAGAAAATCGTTGCTTTTTGCATTCTAAAAAATATAATTTGTATTGATGTTTTGTTTGTAAAAAATAGAACCTTGTGAGTGATTGAACTAACTAACTCACTATGATTCCAAACATAACAT
>RWGZ01001498.1:84057-94633 GCA_009725065.1 Utricularia reniformis
GCAAATATCATCTTCTTTCATATCGATGTTGTTCTGTTGGCTACTCATTTTCAACTTCAATATTAAAAGAAAAATTATAAATAAAACAACATTTATTCATAAATAACAACAAAGTTTTATTAAAAATCAAAATACAAATTTCAAATTTCATCATTTTTAGTGCCAACAACATCTCCAATCAAATGATCAATTCTTCCATCAGGATCAGTAAAGAAGTCAGCAACATCAAGTTTAGTAACATCAATATCACTTTCATTTTCCTCATAAGCAAAGTTCGTCTCAATCTTCTTTTCATTTCCTTTTATAGATGCTTGATAAAGTTCAATAAGATGTTTTGATGTTCTGCATGTACGTGACCAATGACCTTTTCCACCACAACGATAACACACGTTGTTTCTGTTAATTTTGTCATATTTATTGTTTTGTCCGTACCTCTCCTTTTCTTTGCCTTTACCATCTTTCATTTCATGTCTATTCCACTTCTGGTGGAATTTTTCGTTTTGTGAGTATACATCATGGTAATTGCGACCTCGTCCTCGTCCATGGCCATAATCATGAGTACGTCCACGTCCACGACCACGACCGCGACCACGACCACGACCACGACCATGACCATGTCCATAATAATTCTCTTGAGATATAACATTCACTTCAGGGATTGGAGCAGTACCAGTTGGGCGTAACTCATGATTTTTCATCAATAACTCATTATTTTGCTCAGCTTCAAGTAAGCAAGAAATTAATTCCGAATATTTTCTAAACCCTTTTTCACGATATTGCTGCTGCAGGAGCACATTGGATGCATGAAAAGTTGAAAAAGTTTTTTCTAACATATCTGAATCTGAAATATTTTCTCCACTCAACTTTAGTTGAGATGTAATCTTAAATAGTTGAGAATTATATTCACTTACGGACTTAAAATCTTGCAACCGTAAATGCATCCAATCATATCTTGCTTTTGGAAGAATGATAGTTTTCTGGTGATCATATCTTTCTTTCAAATTAGTCCAAAGCACAAATGGATCTTTAACTTTCAAATATTCGGTTTTTAAACCTTCATGAAGATGGTGACGAAGAAAGATTATTGCTTTTGCTTTATCCTGTTTAGAAGTTTTATTGTCCTGTTTGATTGTGTCTCCCAGACTATTCGCATCTAGATGAATTTCAACATCTAGAACCCAGGACAAATAATTCTTTCCCGTAATGTCAAGTGCCACAAATTCAAGTTTTGCTAGATTCGACATTATGTTATCTTCAATGTTCTAAGAGCAAGTTAGGAAAAAAATATCAATATCAAAGATAAAATGTAATAGAGCTTCGTGCTGATAACGTGTTATAAATAAAACGATTCGAAAAATGTAGAATAAGATAGATACTAATCTATGATCATAAACATAATACTCATACCTTCAATATTCTTGTGTGTTTTCATAAGACACAAATCAATCCTATTTATAGACAAAATATATGAATATTTGTGGAAGACAAATATTCATATAGATAATGAGATATTAATTCAATGACTAATTCAATTAGTATCATTAAATATATCTATCTTATTAATTAGATGTAAAAGTTAGGTATATAAGATATTTTGTATATTGTAATTTAGATTGTCTTTTCCAGATTTAGTGGGATATGTTTCTTTACTTTGATAAACATCCACCTATATATTCATACATAAGTCCATTTATAAACCCTTTTATTTCCTTTGATTGACCCAGGTGCAATAGCTAGGAAGTTATATTAATTGGCAGTTTCACAAGGTTGAAGGGGATTAGATTAATTCATGTTTCTTCAATCTGTGACCAAAATAGACCCGACCCATCCACATCCCTAACATTAAGCTTATTTTCTGAATAGTTTTCAAGTACACAACTGTAATAGAGATAGTGAAATACACAACCTGTGTGCACTTTGCACGCAAATAACAATCTATCCAAGACCTGAAGAGCTGTAGATTTCGTTTAGATGAGCTTTTGGGGCATACACAGCATTCAGCAAACTGCTATTATTCCGCCCATACAACACGTACACGACTCCTCCAATTATGAGCCATACCGATACTCGTGCCCACGTTGCTCCACTGCATAATCACAGCTTAGCTAAACCCTAAACCCGGACCAAAGATGCCGAAAATAAATGGCTACAAGACTCACCCGAGGTTGAATAGTAAGTAGACATTGATCAGAATGCATGCAACTGGGAGAAAGGGAACAAAAGGGCAAATGAAACCTGAAAGTTCATTCATGAGGAAATAAACAGATGAAACCGATGTATAAAGACGAAAAAATATACCACCGGTGTGACCGAAACTGTGTCTTAAATCATCTTGTTTGATCCACGTGAGCAAAAGCAAACCGAAAGAAATAAGAAAGCCTCCAAATCCACATAGAGTGTACTTCAAAGGGCTGTGAAAAAATGGAGTATTTAGTTGAAAATTCGAATCCGAATCGAGGTTTCATTACCTGTATAGAGTTAAACTCGAAGCAGCGGAAGTAAGGATAAGAATACCGATACAAGTAACTGAAATAGCCCAACCGGCGATCTTCCTTCGGTTCCCTTCATTCATGGGAACTACAAAAACATGCACAAAGAAGCTATGAGGTTTTAAAGCTCGATTTTACAGAAATAATCACCATTTTGATATGCTTACCGTTCATCCTTCTAGCTACTGTTTTTAGCAAAGGATAATCAATGGAAGTTTCTTTGGGTACAATATCGACACCATTCTCATTAGAGACACCGAGATTATAGCTCTGTGAAACCGAATCAGCGGCTTCTTGGAACGAGAGAGGAATCGGGACCTCGTCTGGTGGAACATATCTCAGAATCAAAACTGAAACTGCTACCATTGTAAATGCAACAAGGGTACCAACACTAACCTGCAAGAAGAATAAGGATACGAAAAACGTAGGCAAAATGAAGATCAACGATGAACAAATGCAGATTTTAACAAAGAATACCATTCCAGACAACTGCTCCACATCCATAAAAAAGGTTAATATCGCAGCAAGAATTCCGGTTACAAGAGTTCCTTTCACGGGAACTTGAGTTTTATTATCAACTTCTGAAAAAAATGATGGAAGCAATCCATCTCTAGCCATAGCCATCAATATTCTTGGCTGCGAACGGAAACAAGAATAGGAAAAAAATGTCCATTCGTCAAGATTTTGTCATGAAGGTACGAGATAAAGAATAACCTGAGGAAGCATGGATCCCGTCAATGTTGAAAAAAGAGCAAAGCAGCCTCCAACAGTTATTACATAGCTGTATTAAGCACACAAGCATAAATAAATGTGTAAAAAAGATCATAAGTGAAAGATCGGTACAACATACTCACGCTGCCCATTTAATTCCGTGGGTTTCGAAGGCTGAAGAGATAGGAGTGTCGGGATCCATAGCATAATATGGTACTAAACCGACGATAACAGCAGAAACCAATGTGTACAGAGTACAGCATATGGCTAATGAAAAGCCGATTCCCATAGGAAGGTCCCTTTTAGGATTTTTCACCTACAAATATAAAATTATACAAGCTTTGGGCTTGTAGTTTCATCATAAAAAAGATTCGCAAGTATGTCAAACAATATATATACCTCTTCTGCTGTACTTGCCACTACGTCAAATCCAATGTATGCAAAAAATACGACTGATGCACCGGTAAGCATTCCATTAGTCCCAAACGGAAAATAACTGAAGATTCATGATAGCATAATAATACAGAACTGAAGTCATCAGCAATGAACACAAAATATTTGACATTAAAGCGCACCCGGATGAAAGTTCATATCCAGGCCATCCACTCTTAAATCCTAAATATCCACCAGCGAAAATTACAAACGTCATGACACATATATTTGCAAAAGTAACGAATCCTTGAACAAAGGTGCTCTGCAGAAATTTTCATTACACAATTTTCAAATGTTAAAAATCTATCAGAACGAAAAGTATNAAAGCAAACCGAAAGAAATAAGAAAGCCTCCAAATCCACATAGAGTGTACTTCAAAGGGCTGTGAAAAAATGGAGTATTTAGTTGAAAATTCGAATCCGAATCGAGGTTTCATTACCTGTATAGAGTTAAACTCGAAGCAGCGGAAGTAAGGATAAGAATACCGATACAAGTAACTGAAATAGCCCAACCGGCGATCTTCCTTCGGTTCCCTTCATTCATGGGAACTACAAAAACATGCACAAAGAAGCTATGAGGTTTTAAAGCTCGATTTTACAGAAATAATCACCATTTTGATATGCTTACCGTTCATCCTTCTAGCTACTGTTTTCAGCAAAGGATAATCAATGGAAGTTTCTTTGGGTACAATATCGACATCATTCTCATTAGAGACACCGAGATTATAGCTCTGTGAAACCGAATCAGCGGCTTCTTGGAACGAGAGAGGAATCGGGACCTCGTCTGGTGGAACATATCTCAGAATCAAAACTGAAACTGCTACCATTGTAAATGCAACAAGGGTACCAACACTAACCTGCAAGAAGAATAAGGATACGAAAAACGTAGGCAAAATGAAGATCAACGATGAACAAATGCAGATTTTAACAAAGAATACCATTCCAGACAACTGCTCCACATCCATAAAAAAGGTTAATATCGCAGCAAGAATTCCGGTTACAAGAGTTCCTTTCACGGGAACTTGAGTTTTATTATCAACTTCTGAAAAAAATGATGGAAGCAATCCATCTCTAGCCATAGCCATCAATATTCTTGGCTGCGAACGGAAACAAGAATAGGAAAAAAATGTCCATTCGTCAAGATTTTGTCATGAAGGTACGAGATAAAGAATAACCTGAGGAAGCATGGATCCCGTCAATGTTGAAAAAAGAGCAAAGCAGCCTCCAACAGTTATTACATAGCTGTATTAAGCACACAAGCATAAATAAATGTGTAAAAAAGATCATAAGTGAAAGATCGGTACAACATACTCACGCTGCCCATTTAATTCCGTGGGTTTCGAAGGCTGAAGAGATAGGAGTGTCGGGATCCATAGCATAATATGGTACTAAACCGACGATAACAGCAGAAACCAATGTGTACAGAGTACAGCATATGGCTAATGAAAAGCCGATTCCCATAGGAAGGTCCCTTTTAGGATTTTTCACCTACAAATATAAAATTATACAAGCTTTGGGCTTGTAGTTTCATCATAAAAAAGATTCGCAAGTATGTCAAACAATATATATACCTCTTCTGCTGTACTTGCCACTACGTCAAATCCAATGTATGCAAAAAATACGACTGATGCACCGGTAAGCATTCCATTAGTCCCAAACGGAAAATAACTGAAGATTCATGATAGCATAATAATACAGAACTGAAGTCATCAGCAATGAACACAAAATATTTGACATTAAAGCGCACCCGGATGAAAGTTCATATCCAGGCCATCCACTCTTAAATCCTAAATATCCACCAGCGAAAATTACAAACGTCATGACACATATATTTGCAAAAGTAACGAATCCTTGAACAAAGGTGCTCTGCAGAAATTTTCATTACACAATTTTCAAATGTTAAAAATCTATCAGAACGAAAAGTATGTATCTCCATTCAAATATAAGATGGATAAGCAATTAAACCTCCTTTATTCCCAAGCACAGTAATCCAGTGACAAGCAAAACCAACACAGATGCACAAGGGTCAACCACAATTCCAACTCCAGGAATAGTTTGACGAGATAGGAATGATGGAAGACTACCTGGACCTCCAAAAAGCATGGCCTAGAATACAGGAGAAAATGGTGGAATAATTTACGTTGCTATCAACGATACTGATAAGCAATAATAAATATACAGTACAATGAGAGCTTATTGAAAGAAAAACTCAGTATCAAATGATACATGTCCCAGATAATATTAAGAGTAACAAAAGACAATACCAAAAGCCAATGATTATATGATGCAATCTCAAAAGAGAGTAATTCACCAGGTTTGGGGATATGCCCCGAGCAACTGCGGAACCTCCAATAGTGTATTCTAATATCAAGGCCCAACCAACGAACCAAGCAATACTGCAAGAAGTAAGATTAAATAATCAGTCCATCAAACGAAGAAAAATAAGGGAAAATCCCTGGACAGAAACAAGTAAAGAAAGACATTTATTTTTGTTTTCTGGATAATTCTTCTATCATATTCTCTTCAAGGCACTCATAGCTTAAGTTCAGAAAAATCCACATTTAGAGGCAAGGAATACCCTTCTCCAATGCATATATAAGAATAGTGATAGGCACTTCCAGCAGAAGGACAGCGACTACCGAGCTCAGCATAGCAGAAAGCCGAAAGGGCAGCTGCAATTCCCGCTATCAGAAATGAGAAGGTAAGCGCAGGACCTGAATGTTCCCTCGCCACAGTACCAACAAGAATGTAAATTCCAGCACCCATTGTTGAACCAACACCTACAAGTTCAAACAATTGACAGAGAAGCAAAATTCAGATACTGCAATCAATCTCCTCGATGTCAGTGAAGAGGAACAATAGAGGCTAAAGCTGTCGTATAATAAACACATGATCAATCCAAAACAAACACACATTAACAAATCACAGGGTGAAATTAAAGTTACAGATAAGCAGAAAAGGCAAAACCCAGATTCCAGTTCACAAAGTACAGGAAAACACTCGAAACAAATTAAATTTAGATCTTGCCTATTGCTATGAGATGAGGCACAGTCAATGCTTTGGCCAATACATGATGATTGCCTTGCTCAGATGAAACAGACTCTGCAGCAGCAGAATCAACCGGTTTTCTTCTCGAAATAGTCCTCAAAGCTTCAAAAGCGCAGTTGCCTCCAGTAGAAAGAAAACCCATGACAACTGTGAGATAAGCTCAACTGGCTTTCAAAACCAATCCTTCTAGCATTAGACAAATGAAAAATATTAATAAATTATTATACATCTTCAACAAATACCAATAAATAGTAAAGGATTCCACATCTCCAATAACATGTTGTCCATTAATCGTCAGTTTGGGAAGTGGAATCATCTTAAGAATGAATGAGAAAATGGCTTTTACCAGAATCCTCTGCTCAGCGAAAATGGCCAATAATGCATTTCCCAACAAAAAATCCACGAGTTATTCAGAAGTTGAAGGTTACGGTGACGGAATGTAACAAAGATTTTGATGGGGATTTCATTTCCCAACAGGAATAAATCTATTTTTGGTCCCATGAGTAACGAAGTAGAGAATCTCTGAAAATTGCATGCTTCGTCTTCACTTTCCCAATCAATTCATTCGGTGGTCTAATCCAAGCGGTCACTACTTCTTGAATAATCCATTCACATTAGAGAATTCCAGAATCCCGGGATCCGCTTGTCGTTTCTTGGATCCAGAGTTCACGTGATGAATGGTAATATCAAGATCAATCCTTTTTAGTGGTGCTAACCAAGTTTATACGTCTAACCCTTGGTTTGAAGCAAAATGTGACTTTTGACGCGCTTTCTTCGTAGCACTTCAAAGTTCGAAGCCATATTCAGCTTCTCGATGAGATATTGCTTGAACCACAAGATCAACGCTTTTGTTCGACACAACGACTCGAAGAAAGTTCGTCGACTATTCGACGAAAATCCAGGTTCGAGAGAAGTCATTTCATTGAACAATCGATCAACGGCTACAACAAAGCCGGAAAAATTTCCGAGTGTTACGATCTTATAAGTGGGCTTATAATTATTATTGGATATTTGAAATTAATAAACTCATATTTTGGCCCATAGCTTAATTAGGATATAAAAGATGGTATCTTTTATCTTTCGGACATCAATTAAAAAGTTGAATCTGTTATCATTACGCCTCTCCTTTCCCTCGTTCCTCTACAGTTTCTCTCATTTCGTCGGTCTATTTCTCCCTGTTCTACATCTATTCCTCTGGATCGTAACACCGAGGCCCAATGCCTATTCGACGAAATGCTCCAGAGAGATGTCGTCTCATGGAACACAAAGCTATCAGGTTTTCGTGATATCCATAACCCAGAAAAAGCTTACCATTATTTCCTAAAAATGTTGAATGACGGTCTGGCACCAGACCAGTTACAGTTTCCGTTCGGTTCACCTCGTTCCTCAATCCAGAACACATAGTTCTGATCCAACAGTTGCAGGCCCTCGTCATCATTTTAGGGTTTAACATCGACATTTACATGAATTCTGATATGATGAGAGCATACATGGCTTAGCTGATCGTCAAGGATTCCCGTGAAAGATGCCCAAGAGAACAGTCATATAGAATCCGGGTTTATAGCTGAAGCAAAAAGGTGTTCGACACAATGCCCAAGAGAACAACATCATGCACGATGATCAACGAAGGTAAGGAGGTATTCGATAAGCTGGATATCAAAGATGTGGTGTCAAAGGTATTCTTCCCTTGTTATGGGGCTTCAACTCTATATCTGGATCTTAAAGATGGGAATGATTGATCCCTCATGATGTAGTTGTGAATCCCATTTGCGGAACTCAATACTGGAAACTTGCATCCAATGCCCTGTACTTGTTCAATACATGAAGTACCTATCATTCATCAATGTTTTGTTCATGGTGGAATGGTGAATGAGGGAGAAGAGCTTTTCAACTCCATGAAGACCAAGTATGGAATTGAGCATTATTCCTGTATGGTTGATCTCTGTGGTCGGGCAGGTGATCTGAGAATGACAAGGGCATTGATCAAATGCATGCATCTTGAGCCGGATGTTGGGGTTCGTTGCTCAGCTTGCAGCCTGTAGTCATCCTCAGAACTATGAACTATCAAAAGTGGAGAAAGATCAACCTGCAATTTACACTATTTATGAAGATATAATGGAGTTGGAGTTGAATCTAAACTGCCTCACCTGGAACATGATGAGAAGGTGCAGGCGAATCTCTGCCATGAGAGCTCTTCCATCTATATGCAGTTGATCATCCATTCTCATGCCAATTGTTCTATATTTTTTTCCTTGGGGTAACTTGACAAGACATTTCTTGGGAGGATTTTTGAATTTCTCAATAGAAAGGCTCTTCCAATGTTTATATACAAGAAACGAAAAGTAATTACTTGCACTTTGTTCTGGGACAAAACTTGGCTTCTTCCTGAAGCATCATTGTAGTGTTGTCACAAGCCCCATCCCTAACTCTTCTGCTAACTCATCCCACACCGGAAGGAGTGTCAGCACAACGAGCACGATGATGGTCACAAGAACTGCTTTTCGCCAAGTCCCAACTTCAGTTACATCATTTAAGCAAGGTTTCTCTGGTTCCCTCTGATAAACACCACGCATAAACGAGAGTTTAAATCAATGCACGACCAAAAGTGATTTCAGCTCGACGAAATCTACTAATTGGCTTCTAATTTCAAAACCTTGGAAAATAGGTATGTTTCTATACGGGCGAAGGGCATCTAAGGTTCTCAAATTTTCTTTATTTTGGCAAATTTAATTCTCAAAGTTTTTTAGAGTCAAAACTAGTCTTCGTACGTCGTACTTTTGACAAATCTAGTCCTCAAATTTTCATATATGTGGCAAAATTGGTCTTCAAATTTTTGGGATTAATTTTGCCCCATAGGGACCAAATTTCAGAAACCATTATGACTACTTTTGTCAAAACTATCAAAGAATGGGGATCAAGAATGCCAAATAAAAGTTTGAGAACCAAATTTATCAAAAGTTTGAGAACCAAATATGCCATTTTCTCTTTCTATAATATATACTTTTTAATCTTTATTGATACATACCTGGCAAATCAGAACATAAAGTCCCCAAGGAAGCGACAATGGCCCTCCTAGCTGTAAGCAGGAAACGTATACTTATTACAGCGTTTGTGTAACGTACCGGAAGTGCTAGTTCAGATAAAACATGTTTCGCTACGCACAAACGAAGCTTACCACTCCCAAACCAAGAAGAGAGTATGTTCCCAACCCTGAAGCTAATAGAGCATTTTTACCATAAGCACCCTGAAAAGAAACGAAATGGAGGTAGCCAGGTATGGATGAAACCATTCATATAAAGATACCATTTCCACATATTTTGGGGCTGTAAATATAATCGAGAAGATATACATAAAGCTTAAGTAAATTTCATTCTCTTGATAAAATCGTAATTCTATGACTATTAAGGGCAATGTATAAAGGGGAAAGTGTTAAATCAAGTAGCAACCTGCATGGCTCTACCACCATCAAGACACCCGACAGGAAGCATGTTAAAAGCTGATGTTGTTAACCCACACCTATGAATATAGAGTTTATTGTGAGGTTTTCCTACAACATAATGAAGATGAAAAATTATGAATTTCAGATATCACCAGCCAGCGATCAACAGAGGATGGATCGAAACTGTTGATGCATGCAGAGTCCTGTAGATTCAAAGTATAAGTGAAATTTATGGGATTTTATTTGAAGATGAGGGTATGAGAAAAATCAACTGAATCATTGGGATGTTAACAAAAAAACGCAGGAAGTGCAAAGCATAAGCAGCTTACGTATAGCCCAGGACTGCTCTGCTGATAAGTCCAAGAAGCAAAGAACCTTGAAAAAGTGCACTGGGGACCTCAATCAGATCTCCTGAGACAGATGGATTTGATGAAAGCAACAGTCCAACAATGAACATT